>NCVS01000178.1:203750-227654 GCA_003055095.1 Goniozus legneri | reverse complement strand
CCCCCCCCCATCGGTTGCTCTCTTTTCGCGTGCGAAGGACGCACGAAAACAATGGCCAGGCTCACTCCCACTGATCCTCAATAGGGGGGGAAAAAAAAGGAGTGTGCTCCGAAGAAACGCGACTTTGAGAAAAAAGAAGGGGAGGAAGAGGGGAAAAAAAAGGATGGAAAAAGAAGGCTGAAATTGGAATAAGACGGATGGATACGAGATTCGAGTCCCGGGGCGAATTTTTGCGAGTCTTTTTTAACGAAAATGCGAATCGGAGTGCACGCGCCGGAGCCAATAACGCGATATCATCGTCCGCGTTATTTACTTCTTGTCGCACGCTACCCGGCTCGCCCGTTGCGAATCGCGTAAAATTGTTTCATAACTTCCGGCCCCGGTATTTTTATGCATTTTAATTACGCGCGTGTTGCCGTGCCCAGCGAGGTTCGCCGTGCGAACGCACCGAGCGGGAGCGCCGTGGCTGCTATTAAGAAAGAATTTCCGTGATCATTACCGAGCGGCGTCTACCACTGCGCTCCGCGAGTATACACGTACAGCTTCGTTTCGTAATTGAAGCTTTGTAGAAAAAAAAATTTCTCCAGAGAACTTTTCCTTCGTCGTTCGTGATAAATTTGAGTCTCCCTCGGTTGTGCTTTCACCTTTCACGCCGTGCGGAATAAACCCGTTAAAATAACCCTTCTTAGCGGGTGAGGCGTCCCTTTGACAAGTTTTGTAAATGCCAGTATCCGTATGCTAACGACGAAAATGAGTGTCCTCTAAAACGATCCTGCTACTGTGCAAACTGTGAACAGAGCAAAGGATTGAGGAACCGAACGAACCGTCTGGCCTACGGCTCAATCCTCCGCTGTTTACAATTGAAGAAGAGAGTCCAGGCGCGCGCGCGTCGTACGACCTGCATCGGGTACGCTCGAAAGGGTTACTCGGAACGGTCAATTTACGGCTGCCTGGCGTGCGGACGCGGAACGAATAATGCAATCTTTTGAGAATACACAACGAAGCGCATTGTTCGAGGGGCTAGAGAATTTCGCGCTACCACCGTGCATTAAATTGTCATTCCTCTAGTAGACACTTACGGAAAATTTTGTGAATGTTCGCACGCAAACGAGATTTACGATCGTGAGCGTCGAATGGACGCTTGCATTTGTGAAAGCGGGTCCCACCCAAAACTGTTCTACGTTGGCACGATAGGGTTGATAGTTAGAGCGAGACGTGACGAATGCTTTGGTTTTCTAGCTGTTCGCTAACGTGGTAAGACGTTTCCAAGACCCGCTTTGTCTTGCGACACTAGTCACCGAATACCATCGCTCTTTCACGAAACAATGATTTCTTTATTATTTGGTGTAGGTACTCTTTCTTCCGAATTTCAGAAATTCTTATTCAAAAAAAAAATTAACAAAGAAATAGATTTCGACAATTTCGAGGTATTGAAAAATTGTGTGTAGGTGGAGGGTTAATTTCGGCACGAGGGAAATGTCGATTTACGAGACAGCTAAAAAATATCTGAGGAGGCGAGGGAGTTGAAGAGGGGGGGAGGGGCCACGCGTGGCGTGAGCTGTCATACGGTCACGAGTGGTCCTGATATAAACGTGGTGCGTTGATTTATGATGTTTGCGGTAACACTCCGTGGTCGACGGATTAACCTCGGGGGAGTACCAGTGCGTTTTACCGCTATAACATTTTTGGTCAAAAGACGAACGTATGACGGTGGAAATATATCTCGATGAGATGAGTATTTGCAAGTCAAGTTTAAGAACCGAGTACTACCGAGTTTTTGGAAAAATTTCATAGCAAAAATACAACTTCAGTGCTTATAAATAGATGAAGAATTAAAGTGCGATTGAGAATAGCTAAACATTGACAGGAATAAGACGTCTTAGACGAATGCCGAATATTGATGAATTGATCTTTAGTGGGATTCCGGAAGCTACATGGTACACCACCGCGCATCGAATTTTGATTCCCTCGCCGGACGAAATTCATTTACTCCACATCGGCGTGTCGTCCAGATCACAACCCTCTGTGTGCGTGCTGGGCCGTGTCGGGAAATACCCTGTTTTCGAGAAAAATCGGGCGTGACGAGTCCTCCAGCTTCTGCGCGGCGAAACCGTAACCTATGATTCCTCCAAGGACGACCTAGGACTACCACACTCCCGTCAACAAGTGGACCCCCTAGGTCGTAGGGAGGTACCCAATGCTTGTCATATTCTGGCCACCGCCTGGTGTATTTATGGCCAGGAGTATGGTCAGGAGCGTTAGGCGGTCGACAAACACAGCAAAGTACATCGCCAACGGAAAAAAATACGTGTACGTTTTACGTGGCCTCGCCTCCCTCTCCTTCTCCCTATCCACGTTTTTTCTCTCTCCATCTATCTCTGTCCTCTGTCGAAAGTCCACTACTGCCGCCCTCTTTGCGCATCTTTCCTGGACCGGAACCGGAACCGAGATATGTAGGGGGAGATTCGAGGTCGCGGTAAAAACCCGCAGATCGGCGCGTACCATGAGGTAGCCTTCTAAACGCTTTTTTTCTTTCTTTCCGATTTTTTTGTTTATCCCTTACGTGAGATATTTGGTCGGGCGTTGAAAGGAGCGGTCACTGCGGAATTACGTAAGACCCACAGTGATATACTGTTTCGAACGCATTTCGATTGCCAGAACCGGCTACGCAGAAAATTCCTAATAATGTGGTAGTATTCCAGAACCACGTTGGTTCCCGGTGCCCGAAGGTGAGAAACAATCGAGGAGAAACTTAGCGGGAGAGGGAGATAACGTCTTTTTGAGACAGCTTTACGATTTCTCTTTGTAAAGCATTTTTTTCGCCCCCGCTTTGGGTTGACCTCGCTGGTACGATTCTCGTGTTTACACGACCGATCATTGCTCGCTCGAAAGAAAATGGGAAGAGATTTTCATCCGAACTGGAACTTTGTAATTCCCATCCCGTTTCTCGTTTCTCTCCCTTTCTCGTTATATCCTCAACCGTTTTTCACGATCTCTCATAGTCGGGTCTTAATCTATCCTCAAGGATCCGGAAGTAATTCTCGCGAGAGCGTAATAAAGCCGCCTTTTCCCATACGCTTTATTGCTTCTCGTACGAAATTGAAGCAATAAAGCGCTGTAGGATTCCCGAGAACGAGATCCGCTTCGAGCTCGCGCGCACGCGAGCGATGAAACGATGAGTCAGGTGAGCGCACGATGCATTCCTACGAGTGAGCGCAGTCTTGGATTTATGATTACTTTATACATTGCTTTACATAATTTCCGTTCATTACGAAGATTACCTTTTTATTCTAATTCTCATTATAATAGTAAACACAGCTCTTTCTTACTACTCCTCTTACTGCTTTTTTGTTTTGTTACCTATTATAGATAAAATTTTGACAAACGTGAAATTTTGCACAATAGAAATATTTCGCAATGAGATCCTCGGAAGGATTTCATGACACCAGAAATATTAGTTTCGTCAATCTATATAAAACTACATGAAATTTTCGTGACCGTTCGATCACGAGCTGATCGCATCTGCTTACGACCAGAATGAATGAATTCACGCGAGGATACAAAGATCCGCGGCCTCATCGTACTCTCCCAGTCTCGCCTATACGCGAGCGTGTGTTTACCTCAGCGAAATCACCGTTGCCAAAGGTGCGCGGAAATCATGTGAATGACGATACGAGAAGCGTGACGGTCCCGGGCATCTGGGCTCTTTCAGCGGCGAGCGACCGAATCAAATCACTGACTCGAGTCATCGTTTCCAATGTCGCGATTCCAATAGAAAAACCTACCACGTTTTCTTTCGAGGAAAAAAAATATCTTTGGAGAGTTTAACCGTACGACATATGTACGTCGCGAAAATAGGACAAAGTCGATCGTAAAATGTCTCGTGGATCGAATATTTCGAAACGGAAGTCGGGATAAGGCGGATTAAAGTTGCTCGCTACCGAAGATAGTGTTTCTACGGCATAGATTATCCTACAGTTATTAAGATTGGGGGTAATAACGTTATAAGAAGGCTTATCGTAAAGAGAGAATTCAAAAAATGTTAATACATCAAATTTATAATCGTTTGAGTAGTTATAATCTTGCTGGACAAACCTATAAAATTTTTAAATACAATTTTTCAGACTTTTTTTTTATAATAGTTACGAGGACGGAAGTTTAAGAAAATTACCAAACTTTAAGCGTTTTATTTAAAGTAAGGAGTTGAAAAATTAAATTTAACGAAACTCAGACAGTAGAGCTGCATTTTAACAATCATAGGAGCAGCTGGTACATACTAACAACAGATCGCTTTAAAAAGTCCAGAGGAGCACGATCTCGCGAGCTTGGGGATTTTTCGTGGGCGTGGAACCCGCCAAAAAGCGCATCGGTCGCCGTGAAATCGACAATTCGACGCGCGATGGCGACGACGGAGTACCAAGTTCCGTGAAGGAACGGTCTCTCGAGTGAGGGAATCGAGTATGCGCATTGGCTCGATTGTCGCTAAAACGAGGAGAAAAAAGAACGCGCGCGCGCGAGAGAGAGAGAGAGAGAGAGAGAGAGAGAGAAAAGAGAAAGAGACAGTATTTCACGCATCCGGACACGAGGGATAAAACTTTTCTCGAAGCCGGCTAACGTCCAACTTTTCAGCGCTTACACGGCATCCGGGTTTTTTTTTCGCCGTCTCGCACGAGTTAGGACTACCGGTGGTACACACACGAAAGGACTTGGAAGGGGCTCTACACGCGTCTAACTCGAAAGCTCGGAAGCTCGGAAGCTCGAATCCCACTTTTCGAGAGGGACTCGATTCCACGAGTGCACTCTGAGGAAACTTGGACGAAAGGATTTTACTCTGGCAATTTTCCGGACTGCGTTTCCACGACGGATCGTATATATTTATTCATCTCGTTCAATTATACTGCCATAACGAATCGTGATTTTTCGACGATTTCACATTCGATAATCGCATCGCGATGAAGAAAATTATGTACGCGCCTCCCGCCTACCGATTTCACACCGCTTCAACGAGCTCGATAACCCCGAAGAATTTTTCGATTCGTCTCGAGCTGTCTAAACCCTAGCATTTTCACCCATGGGCATTCTCAGCTCGAGCCCCCATTCCTGCCTCCATAATAAAACACCCCTGCGATTTCTCGCGGGACAATTTGCTCCATTGTCGGAAAAATACGTTCCGAAAGACGTCTGATGTTGCTGAAGGGGTCGAAAAAAAAGGTGCGAGATGGGGAGTTTCAATTAAGTTTCCACGCGAGCCGGCATTTCGAATATAGCGGGGATTGTGCTCCACCCCGCCCATCAAACGATTGTTGCCACAGTGCCCAGTCATTTCAATACCTTGGGATCGAAGACGACTAGCCATAAAAGTTAACTTTTCCTCAAATTCTTTCAATTACGTTTAAAAAAAAAATGCTATTTTTACTTGCACGAAATATCCAAGTTTTATAGTATACGCAGAACAAAATATTGAGTCAGTTTGAGCATTTAGTTGACTGGATACTTGTTCAGGGGAATCGCTTGTATCAGGAATAATTTCTAACGAATCGATTTGGTTGTGGAGTGTGGAAGGAAGGAGGCTGGATTTTCCTCTTTCGAAGTGATACTCACTGACGCACATTCGGTAAAAGGTCAAATGCGCGCCGACAAAGATATTCGACAATAGGTAGCTGTTCAGAACCACTCCTTTCATAGGAAACCTCTTTCAAGTCACCGCCCTTTGCCAAGCTCCTTGCCGACGTCCACGACGAGAGTTTTTCAATGTCCGTTTTACGGCACACACGCGACCCGAATTGTATAACGTCGCATATTTTTCCGCGCGAAGGCGTGTTGACGAAAAAAGGTCGACGTACAGACCGTGCAAACAGATATTACAAACGGCAAATATTTTCTCGCCGAGTTATCTTTTCCCTCTGCACTTTACGGAAGTCGTAAAACAATCGATATGTTAAAATATCGTAGCGATTTTCGGAAACTCGTCGACGGATAACGTTCCAAAGTTGAAATCTGTCGACAATTTCGGAAGTCGGGCGGTGCGTCGCAACTCGTTTTGTGCCACGTGTTTAACGTGAATAATGAAACAAGAGTCACTTCCACGCATCCACACGACTCAACGAGCTCCTAATAACAGCGCGAAACGTTCTGTAGAGTGATAACGAGTAAGTCGACACTCCGATGCCGTATCTGTAAACGATAAATAAACTTAGGGCGTCTATTAGAGAGCCGCGCACGAGTCCAAGAGGCAGACTCGGCGAGAACTCGAAATTTTATAGTTATCGTCGTGTTAGGGGTGGTGGGATGGCGGGATGGCCATCTGCGAGCGTTAACATATCCCAGACACGAGAGCGTGGCTGTCGCGAGAAATTTTTCACCGACGCATATGGCTTGTATAGGATATGGGGAGTATTCTGGGTGGGGCGCTAGACTCGGTCTTTTGCGCCAAAGAGTATCAATCGCGGAAGCGCTTCCGATTTCTTTCCGCGCAACGGTGGTCTTGTTGTCGCTGCTCCAAGTTCGAAAACAAACTCGTTTTTCACGCCTTTTCTCGCAGCAAAATTAAAATTACATTAAAATTCGTAATGATAACACTGATATCGTACACGTCCCAAAATGTAATCATCGTGAATTAGACAGTAATTCGGTTTGGTACTGTTCATTCATAGTAAAATCGAGGGGAAAAAGGTCTGCGATGATTATTGTGGGCCATTCTCCGCGGGGGGTAGTTGGACTGAATCCGGGCACCAATATCTAGTCCACGCGACCCAGAATGACCACGATATCATGTACGTGGTTTTTTTTCCTTAAAAACCTCACCTAAAACGACAAAAGAAACCAGAACACGGATCGCTACAGTTTAAAAAGAGAGCGTTAAATTGGACCGAGCGAAAAAAAGAAGCTGGAGCGTGCCGCGGCACGCGACGCAGCGTGCTCTCTTTTTCGGCATCGGTGAAAAAATTGCTCCAATAATGGTAAAAACTAGAAGACTATAGAAAAGCGTGCCGGTCACAAGCTTTTTCGACACGCGCACTTTTTCTCGGACATTTTTTTCGACGAAATCGAGGTCGTTGGGCGAAATTTTTTCTCGCACCTTTTTTTTCGACACGACCGTAGGTAAAAATGTTAGCGAGGGTGACACAGCGCTCTCCAACGAGAAGAAAAAGCTGCTCTGAAAAAGACGTTCAGGGTCTGTCTCAATATAGAATTACGAGCGCATCTCGTTTAAAAATGGTTCGCTCTCGTGTTTTATTTGGGTGACCGTAATAAGACGAAAAACTAAACTGAAAAAAAAAGGTCGACAAAAATGATCTCGCTCGAAAAACCCGGGGTCTTTTTCGGTCTCGTTTTCTCTTCACGGTACTCTCGAAAGCGAAAAATCAGAGTGCCGGTCTAGAAAAACGTTATAGTTGCCTGGAAAATAGCAATGGAAAAAATCGTGAAAACACGCAACACAAAACATGCAACTGTCGTTTTTACAGTCGGCTTTTTCTTACCGCGCTCCCGGGCGCTCGCTCGCGCCCCGAAAAATTGCTCTCGCTTCGTGTCCCGTAGTCAACACAGTGGAGGGGAGACGGGTAGTTTCGGTTGTTCTGAATTACATTTGCTTGTATTTGTATCGGAGCTCCGTCATTATTGGTTTATTGGCTACCTACTGCTCGTTGTCACCCAAGGTCAACGAGAGCCCAATCTTCCCTGTTGCACTGGCCTCTACACTCCCCAGGTATATATGCGCACGTGGACAAAGTGCCGCCTGCCAGTTTCCGTGTTTCTGTATTGTGTAGACACATTTACACAAAAAATTGGAAAAATTCGAGAGACCGTAGTTTTATATAAGAAAAATAAAAATAAACAATACTGCATTTCTGAAAATGCTTATATAATTTTGAAGTTCCACGTTAATGGAAAGAAGATTGTCGAATGAGAAAAAACGACTAATTTCTTTTGTCAGTATACGGAAGTAAAAAACCCTGGAATGTCATTTGCCTATAACAGGAAAATTGAGTCGGAAAAGGATGCCAGTCGGTCCGAAAGGGATGTTGGTTGAAAAATTTACTACCGGAACGATACCTGCTGACGGAAACTGGAAGGGAGGAAGGAGTGAGGCCCAAAGAGTGAAGCGAGAAATGGCGACACGCGGCAGTTTCTAACCGTGTTTACCGTCAATCCACTTTTGGGCAATATTGGGCAATTCTGGAGCTGGAAAATTTGGTAACAATTCCTTCAAAAAATTAACCCTTGAGAAAAGAGTGAAAGCGGTTACTCACAACTGGAGCACGGGTCGGGCACTGTCACGCAAGTTACACCCCATGGTGGGCAGTCACAATGCTCGGGCGTCACGTCCGTAATTTATTCAAAAGGGTAAAGTTTTTAACCCTAACCTAGAATTACGTCGTAAAGACCGAACTCTGCATGATAATGGCGTGGCGTGTGCTCCAGTTCATAAAATAATAAGATACCGGAGAAAGCCCAAGGCTGAAAAACCCCTTTTTGGGTGAACCCATTTTGTCCACTGCTGGACTCCGGCTGCGAAGACGCGGACTCTTTCCAATGCGATCTACTCTTCTTTTCGTCACAGACAGTGGGCATCTCTCTTTACCTGCTCCAGTTTAAGCGTCAGTCCAACTGTTTATAGCTAACGGGGAAAGAGCTACCGATGCAAGTTCGGGAAAACGAGGTATAAGCCCGAAGAAGCCTTACCCGCGAAGGGACTTCTTACCCTCTGAGCCTTTCGGAATCCTTTCGGATTTACGCAACCGAAGGGATGAGGACTTTCGAGCAACCTTGAATCCGATCGCGACGATCGCGTGTTGGCTTAAAACCAAAGAACCCTATCGTTTCGTTAAGCTAAACAAATTTATCGCTCGGTAATTAAAATTGTCACGCAAATATGTCATATGTTTCTCGCGTGACGAAATTTTCCGCTCCGAGATAAACCACGTTAGGCCGCGCGAGGATGCGGAAAAAAAATTGGTCCGATGGCCATCTACGAGATACGAGGGTAGTTCGTTTTTGGCAAGCAACCACGGGGAGAAGACATCTCTGACACCAAAACCGGCCAAAACTTCCGCTTCGTCTGTAACTTTCCAGAAAAATTGGTCTACCTTCTTTCAACCCTATCAACTCCAGTGTGGAAATTCGAAAAAATAGAACACCCGGAGTTCAAAGGCTCCCCACACACCTCCTGTGTCTTCGTAAGGAAAAAATTTGTGTCTGCTCTAGTTCGGTAGGCAGCGTAGTGTGACCGAAAAAACAAAATTTACAACTTCGAGCGTTTAGACGGTCAAGTTTTTGGTGTCCAGAGATGTTCCCGTCACTAGTCCGATTCGAGCTGCTACAGTTTAAATCGAAGGGCCATTGTCAGAGTGGAAAAAGAATAAAAAGTAGACCAAAAATCTCTAGTCCCTGTTACCGTCTAATTTACGATGTTTTACAGGTCGGGGAAAAAGAGAGCAAACTGTGTTACAGTTTAGACGAGGCTGTTTATTTTCCTGACCCCGCCGTAAAAAGAGACCAAACTGTGTTACAGTTTAGACGAGGGTGCTTATTGCGCAACCTGTGCGGGGTCCTGCTCCAGAATCATTATTTTTTGGCCTTTCCGCTCTCTTTTTTTCCCACACCGTGGGTTTTTACCGCTCCAATGTAGGTTGACGAAAGCTTTGTCGCGAGAAAGAAATTCCGGAAGAGCATGTCACGCGCTATTCCCGTATTCGGGCTCCTACCTTCAGCCTGACGACGACGGCGAACTACTTCAGCCACCGACGCAAAACCACCCCCCTGACTTAATTTAAATCTCTATTTCTCTCGCGGCCACGGTATAGCGCCGGCAACGTTGTTTTTCACACAGCGGAGGATTTACGGATAATACCGCGCGGGAGATATGCACTATATAAAGGGAGATAAAAAATGATAAAGTAGACAAAACGGAAACAAAGTAATTCGAGCGCTGGCTCGTCGAGGCGGAAATTTTAACGGACCGCATATTTTCTCGCTGCCCTCTTCGAGGAAAAATAAAATGCAGCGAACACTTTGCGAATTACCGCGAATAACAAAAAAATGATAAATCATCCACAGGAATGAACATTTTTTTAGCCCCGAGATGCACAATAAGCTCACCGGTGATAAATAACAATTCCGGTTTTATTCGAATACTCGCGCGTCGCTCTTCGAGATACGAACAAAATGACTATCGGCGAAACGGACAAATGACTCGTGGGGTTCGCGTCGCGTCGCTCGCGTGCGTTGAACATTCAACGCTAAGGAGGGCCCGGGCCTAATTCCAAGTTAATTCCCTTTTCGCCGTGATGAACGGTTCCGTGGATAAAGGACGCGCGCGGTGGGGTAATGCGTTTTTGAACGACGCGCGCGTACGCTCGCGCTTTGTATTTGTCGCCGAATTCGAAGGTACTCCCGCGACCTCGCGAGCTTACGAAACGTTGGCGCGATCGAGATCACCACTACGGTGGTCTCGCACACTAAATTCATCCGCGTCACGTTACACCCGTCCCCCCGGAACGTCCAGGTTTCGCGATTAAAATTACAACTAACTGAAAGTTAATGCGCCGTCAAATCATCTCTCCTCCGTATACCTCTCCTTTTCGAGACACGTACCGAGGCACTCAACGGGGACTTTTCGGCGCTGGCGTATAGTCTCGCGTAATTTGCGCGATGGGCGTTACCAACGTCGCGCCGTGATTGTTGATTTTTTCGCGCTACCGCGTCTTTTACCATCTTTTTACGCTACGGTACGTGGAAGTGAATCCAATCCAATCCTCGGCCACTGACTTTTTCGCGATAACTTTTCGTCGAGGAGGTTGGGTGAAGTAATTAATGGGCGTCAAACGAGCCGGCCAATTTTTTCCCCTCTGCCTCATCGCGCTCGGATCGGAGCAAAGAAAAGGGGAGCGCGCGTGCGGCAAAAATCGCAATACGGAAATCGTTCGCTTGATTGTACGAGGACACGGGCAAAAAATTGTAACCCCAAAAAATTCCGTACGGTACGCTCTTTGAAACCGTGCCACTCCTTTATCCTTAGCGTACGGTAGCGTTCGACAAACCGATATTCGAGCAAAAAATCAGGTGACAAAAATTTACCGGAAGGACTGTTCGACTGACTTTAAAAGGTCAGATTTTTGTTCCAATTTTTTTTTTCGACTAACCTTCCGTATACGGTTACCGTAAGCATGGCTTTGCACTACGACACCGTTGAAAGTTGCTAAGTCAAGAGCGTCAGCTATGCGGGAGAGAAGAAGAAAAAATGGAAAAAAGTTGCAAAACAGTTAGTCGAAGTGAAAGTGTTAGAGACGTTTTTTTTATAACGCACGAAATGTCCTGCCCTGTCGGGAAATTGAGGGAGAAAAGGGGTTTTCACGGGGCGCGTGACCTAACTGTACACGGCAACCCTTTTGACGTCTGTACAGACAAACGGGGTAAAACAGAGAAGTCAAGCGACAAAACGGTGAAGTCAACCTGGGCTCATTGAACGAAGGGTTGAAAAAAAAATTTTTTTTCCTTCACAGCGGAACGCCATTTTCAAGTTAACCCCTTCCGGGTTACGGTCGAGAAGGGTAAAAAAAAAGAGTATTCCCGCATCGAAACGAATCATTGAATTAGGCAGCTCGATAAAGCAATATTTTGACTTCCGTCGGTACAAGGATACACCTTCAAGGTAACCCTTCAGACGGTAGACGCCAACAAGGGGTTAAAACGTTTGAAAAAGAGAATAGGACGCCCGTCGTAAACCATCGTTTCACTTGCTATTTTAACCCTGTACCTTCAACCCCTTTGCGGAACATAAAGACGCACGACGGACAAGCAAGGCGTGCTAACGAAAAGAGAAGACGCGCCAGTGTCTACGTTTGTCACTACGAAAAAGAACCCCGTGGACGCCATCCACAAATGGTAAACACATAAATCTTCGTTTCTCTCGGTTCTGCTCCGCTTTAATCCCTTTGCTATTACTAAAAACTGGAAATAGCGAGATGAAGCGACAAAAAAACAACTACCACGTTACAACCCGAAAATAAAAATTCCGAGGAACATCGATTTTTGACGCTAGTGTACGTACGAGCCGACTGTACCCGACTGTTCCCGTGGTGGCCGGCTCGCGACGCGACGAACGGGGCGTGCTCGAATATATATTTTTCGGCAGAGAAATGAAGAAGAGAATAAATTCAACCTCGAGACCGCCATTACATTTATACCCAAGGCGAGAGCCGTGTTTTATAAAACATTCGTTCCTCTGGTAATTAAACGCTATAAAAATTCAAATCCATGGCCATTAGCATTTTCAAAAATTACAACTCTCCGAAAAAGCGGCGAGGAAGCGCTGAAAAACGAAATTTACGACGCGATAATCGATTATTGCCGTAAAGGCGCGTAATCTCAATCAAATACGTCGGTCGCGTTCGAGACTCGTCGAATAAATCACGAAGGCGGTGCGGTAACGAGGCACTTAATGTAATCGCTTCCACGATTCGAAACTACAAATTGACCGTTCTTTAGAAACTGTGTTTACCGAATGAGAACGGGAAGAGGGAAATTCGTTCGAAGGAATCGAAACTCGCTCGCGAATGCGCGACACCTCTGTGTGTTTGCATTCTCCATGAAATAAATAGCGAACAAGGGAGAATAATCAACGGAGCTCGTACGATATTCGCTCATCGTAAGGCGGCTCTCGCACGTGTCGTCGATTTTCGATCGTAAATTTCAGCCGTACGTTCCTATCGTGTTAAACGAGCGGACCACACACCGCACGCGAGATACTCTCGTCTTCGCGCTCGCGACTCCCAGAGAAATTACATTTTTATATGCGTAATCATCGTCGTTTGCTCGAAATCCCCCGCCCTCTCTTCCGTCCTTCGAAGAGAAGAAAACGAATCGCGAGCCTCCTCTCGAACGCGGCTTCCGTTTGGCGCGAAACTCGCTCCGATCGTGTCGGGATTCCGGTTTTTACGATTACAAACAAAAGTGGCGCGCCTATACGCTCGTTAGGACGACCAAGTGGATAACGAGTCGAGCGGCTTTTATATGTCGTCGCCGCGCCGCCAATTTTTTCTCTTTTTTCTCTTCTTTTTGTTTTCGATTATTTTTTTTTTTCTCTCATTCCACGCGGTATAAGAAAATAGCTGTTCGTTTTCGCAACATCGGGAAAAATCAATTGCGCAATTTTCTTCCGGTTTCGAGTTTTCCCCGAGCTTTTTTCCCCCAGGAGGGGCCCACGGGACATTCTCACGTTTGGTTGACCCGCGACCCGTCGAAGACGAGCGTGGGTCGTCACTCGTCGAGGTTAATACGAGGCCGCGACGAGTACACGGCCCTCTTTTATTTGCACGCACTCTACTCGCATCGTCTCGATGTCTGGCGCGTGACGTGCGCGCACCTCGTACCCGTAATTCACTTACACCCGCGGACCTTACGCGTTGAAATAATTACGAAAGGGGCGAATCTCCCACTTATACGTTTATATATACGAAAGTCCAGGTTGCGCGCGTCTGGATTTTCCACGCGAATTAATTTGCATGATGGAACGTGTAATTTTCGTTACCCGTCCTCGTCTGACGTGCGAGATGCCCGTGTATTTTTCGATGAATTAAATACGCTTGAAAAAAGAAATAACCGCGTTCGTTGGGAGAGCAAATATTTCGTATTTTTCTTCCTCCGTCGCGGCGAGAACGACGCGTCTGGATAACAATTAAAAAGAAGGGAAACGATTCTCTCGCAGTGGAGAAACTCGTCTCAATCTCGGAGCTGAATCGTTACTCGGTTTCGCGCGCGAGACCGAGAGCGAGAAGGCGGGAGATGACGCGATGATTGTGCGCCGCGTCGGATGTATCGTTCCGGCGATCGCGCCAGAGGTGGGAATTGTTTCTGCGTCATGACTCGACGATCTCTCGCCGTCTCGCGGAGTATCGTCGTCACGAGCTCCGTCTCATTCTCTCTCGCGTGCACAAAGACGACGTGTAATATTAAATTAGTACCGCGAGTACGTGCGCAGAGCGCTCCGTGTGCGTTTGAAAATGCGATATACATCCCATTCAGTCGCGTGCCTACGTACATTCGGAGAACGTTCTCGCGCGATTCGATTCGTCTCACTCGAGTTCCCGTGGAGTGAAAAAAGTCCTCGATAACGTGTCTGAAATGACGTCACGAGTTTAATTGAAACGATTGCACTCGATAAAGCGCAACGGCCATTCGAATCCGGAACAATCGTGAGTCACGAGGATCGACACGGTCCGGTCGCGGGCAACGCGATGACGTCACGTGCACGAGCCCGTGGTGGCGTCATCCTCGTCATCGCGGCTCTGCGGTTCCCACACTCGATGACCTTACTAACCCTCGAGCGAGTCGGGGACCCGGGGACTTGTAGACTCGTGGAGGGGACGGGAAGAGCGAGGAGAAATACTACGAGAGAGTGCGCGTACGACCCCGGCACGCGGAGGACGCGTGTGAGAGTCGTCTTGGCGATGGCACCGTGAGATAAAAATATCTCTCCCCTCCCCCTCCCCCTTCCCTCTCCCTCTCTTTCTTACTCTCTTCGCCTTCCTCCTTCGCACTGATAATCGTCGTAATTGACAGCGGTGTTATTTCAATAAAGACATTTATTCACGAATAGCTTCTTTCCCTGGAACAATCGTCGTTTCGTGGGAAACGCTGTATTTTTTGAGATTCCGGAAAATTCGTCTACGGATGTACTTAAAAAGCAATTTGAATTAAGAAGGGAGCTGTAATTTAGCCCGGAGGTGGTGTCGCAGTCTCGGACACCGCGTCCGTGGATTCTTCGATCGTTAAAGGCGATTTCGGTGACGTGATGAGACGTTATTAACGCGCGAGAGTTCTGGTCGTGTGCGCCCACCGTTTAAGAAGCGTCGAAAAGGGATGCGACGGTGGCGCTCTTGCCCCACGGTTATACGAACATCAATTATACATACGGTAACTCTCTGGAAATTAACATAATTTACCAGCGACGAGAGCGACAAAAATGAGGAAGGAGAGAAATGAAAATGTTTATGGAGACCACCCAGAACCGAAAACGAATTTCAACGCGGCTATAGTATACGTATACGCACACGCCGCTCAGGTGTGACACTGCCGCTACGAAACAAAGCAAAATGAAGATGCGATTTATTAAAAATGTTAATCGAGTGTTTCGTCCCACTCGTTTGCGAATCTCGTATAATGAAAATCTGCATAACCATTCTCGCGTCTACTCGTTCTGCGTATACTCAGTCGCAAAAACCACGTGAAGAACTCACGATGAATTATATTCAATCGTAAAATTGATCCAAATCAAAGTTCCTCGTTATATGACGAGGATGTCTTCGGACAACACGGTAATCTGCATAATATACACGGCAACCAATTAGTCTGGATAGACCTCGATTTGATTCGATTGAAACGACCGGATCGTGCAATTTTTATTTTAGCGGTGATTGAAAACCCTTGTGCGTCAAAACTCATAACTCGCCGTTGAAACAGCTCGTGTGCATTTTACATTCACACATACGTACAATAGATACGGCATCAACTGTCGCGGCTCAATGGATTTCCCTGCGATCCTCGATGTAACCCCTTTCTATCTTTTTGCTCCTTCCTCATTACCATATTATTTCTATTAGACGGATTGTTAACCACAATTAACGGGGACGTATTTGAAATTAACGAACCGAGACTCGGTGGATCGAGGCGTAGAAAAAGCGACATCGAGAAAAGATACGAGAGGGGGCAAACTCAACGAAACTTTTTTTTTCCTCGCTCGCTACCTCACGGCTCACCCGCGACAGAAACCTGTTCGTACCGTGAAAATAAAAAAACGGATGAAACGACCGCGATGAAAAAAAAGGCCAACTTTTTCACCGTGTGTTATACTCTAAGCTCGGTAAAACGACGAGGAAACTTCTTACCGAGTTTTTTCTCTCACTCCCACCCTCTTTTCCCTGCTAGTTCACTATCGTCGTGATAAATCAAGTGAAGACTTCCGCGTATAATTAATACGCGCGATCCTGCGTAGGAATGCGCCAACCGCTGTGGATAATTGGAATTATTTGAAAAAAGCTGTCGGTAGAGTGCAGGGATACGCCTCGTTTTCAGACCGAAGTTTGAAAAAAATACAGAACAAATAGATATAACAAACAGAAAGAAGAAGGTACGGGCTATTATCATAGCGTGATGCATGTAACCGACGCACCAAACACGCATCGCCACCACGTCGCGTAATTGAATTTACGGGTTTCGACTATGCGTATGTATTTTTTGTGACATTTTTTTTTCAACTCGCAATGTCGCGATACACTAGCCATCGAGTCGAACACGCATTTCGTATATGTATGAGATCATTCCCAATACGAGTCGTAAATTCGCGCCGTGTAACGATACAAAATGGCATACGGATTTGACTTGTATTATCTTTAACCTTGAAATATCTAGAAGAATCGATCTATAGTTCGATGTTTCAGTCGATTATTGTAAATTTATCGATATTTAATTTTAATAAAATTTTCAATTTTATTTCGAAATCTTTTACGAATAGTTTATCTATACACCGTATGGTTCTCTCGCACAAAATTGGTGGAATTTCGTTCAAACGTGGTCCAACAATGTATCGGCTGCGATAAAAGTACATTGCAAACGTCAGATCGAATTCGATAGTACACGCGAAATGGCGTACAGCCAGTGAAATATCGTCGGTCTTGCGACATACCGGGCGGACTACGACGAACGGTTTGCATAATCGATCAATTCCCATTACAACGTTCAATTTTATCCTTTTGTGCATACATGTATCTTATCTGCACCGATAAACTTGTGATATATGTATACTTTAATACTGACGTGCGAATTTAACTCATTTCATGGCGAGGTAGCAAAATTGAAACATATTTCAACATTATTCATTCGATTTTTTGAGAATTAATTCGATTGGAACAACATTATCGACACAATCGAAAAAGTCGAGTTTAAGCTATATTCGAAATCTTTACGGAAATCTTAAATACACCTACGTACACCGTATTTTCATGCAAATTCATTTGAAATTCTACTACCCACGGTGGTTATATTCGAACAATTGACATTAAAAAGATCCTCGGTAGCCGGTAAATATTTAACTTTCGTCCGTACGTTGTGAAATTAATTGACGTGCGTATAACAGTTGAGAAAAATCGTATGTTTGCGTTTCGAGAAACACGTCTATAGTTTTGTGTACTGTGGATAGAGAAGGTATAGAATGAAATACGATAGAGTGGAAATAATTGAAAAGAAAAAAAATTTTTTTACGATTTAAGCCCACGACGTCCTTCTGGAAACGTCGTTATGGAATAACTCCAAATCTTCGGAAAATAAGAATAACAAAACAAAACTTTGAAACTGTACAAACTGTTAGCGAGAGCGGCTGTTTTGCATACATACGCAGTATGGATTCACACACGGAGATGAATGAAATTATTATGATAAGCCTCGATTTATTCCCAAGAGACTTGGGAACTTTGATAATCAGCGTTACGGGAAAGAAAAAGATAGAAGCTCGCAAGCATGGCCCAAACCTCTCAATAGGCTTATGCTTAGAGCTCGCCGTCTCTCTCGTCATTCACTCCACCCTTTCTCTGCCACGACGCTGATCGACCGTAAGGATGCCTCGAGTTGCTGGAGCGCAGAATCAGCCAGCGGTCATTAATATTGTCGGATTAGGCAGCCTCGTTCATTAATCCGTCCCGAAGACGAAATCCTATTTCACGTTCTCTCCCATCCGTTCGTTCGTTCTTCGTTTTGCGATCATCCGTTCATTCCTAGGAGTGAGAGAACGCTCGTTTTCGAATCTCTCTTTCATTAAGGCCGTTCACAGCACGCGAGTGAAAGAACGGAGATAGTGAGAGAGGAGGGGGGATCAAAAAGAAAAAGTAAGGAGATGAATGACGACGCGCACTATAGCCGCGTAACGAAATTGAATATTTTTTCCTTTTTTTTTCGTCAAGCGATCGTTTTCGCGAAACACGCGTCAACGATGACTCAGACGTGGTGATACGAGTGAATGCACTCGATACCAACCGGACGCAATTCGTGTTTCATTCGCTTCAACAATGTAAGAACGTAGCGTCAATTCACGTAAAGATAAAAGATACGACCATGCGCCTCACCGAAAACATGAATCAACCCAACGGGGTCTAACTTTCCTTTTTTACCTGTGCGACAGCTCACTGACCCCGACGAGTGACGTTACGCGTGTACCCCCAGTGGTCTCTCGGTAGTAAAATTAATACGGTAAACAATTTATTGTTCGTCGCAGTCCTTACGCTTGTGTTCAGTTTGCGAGACCTTTGTTTATAGAAAGAAGGTGTTTCTCGTGCGCCTGGCTGGCGTACTTATCCCATCATTCGAAAATTGATCGGTTGATTTTTTTTCAACGGTTTACTCGAAGCGTGACTAACGCGCGACCATTCTCTCTTTCCTGCTTCCTTCGCTTCCTTGTTACACGATTCTTCGATTTCCTTGGCCTTTTTGCCAAGCCAGTTCGAATTTCGCTTGCGTCTTTCGAAATTGAAAGAACAAAATACATAAATAGCTACGACGGCTCGTACATACAATTTGCCAATATTTTTGCTCATATCGTGTAATACGAGTTTATTTTTCGATATAAGAAGAACGTACGCGTTTCGAAACATCACTTTTTCCGTCCAGTTTCACGAGTATTTTACGCCACAGGGAAATCACTTTGCCGATAGTCGAGATTGCATTCCGATATTTCGATTGTGGGACGTAAATATTTTTATAAACGACGACCTATAATCTCTCTCGCGAAGCTCGCAAGATCTTCGATGTACGATTCGCTATTTATCACCTATTTGACCTAGGTGAAACCTCTTCTGCATTTTTCTCTTCTTCGCTGTAATCCGTTGATAACGAGGAATTGCGGGACTTTCATATTCGCACGACCAAGATTCATAGAAAGTTGGACAAATATTCGTCATCCGTGCCTCGTGAAAGTATAATTGCGTACGGAAATAATCGTCGCGTCGATGTATGCATATTGTTTGGCCGATCGTTTTCCACGCGGGCACGCAAGATGGGTACCGATATTTAAAATTTGTCGAATCGGAAAATACGATCTCCCGTTGGTATCCCGAAACACGTGCGCGTGCCGTCAAAGAGGGGAAAAGGGAAGAGATTGAATAAAAAACAGACGAGGAACCCGATCTCCCACGCTCTCGCGAAGCAAACCAAGTGCGAATCGGGTCGATGAGATGTTGCGGCCTGGTATTGTCGAGGAGGATGGGCAAAAGTCGGGTCCGTCGTGCGTTCGGTCGGTCGAGTTCCGCGCATCCGCAAACTCGTTCGGACGTGAGTCGCAACGCGATATCGCTGCGGCATAACTCGCGATGCCGACAAGCAGAGATTTTGTTTGCTCCCCTTTCGTTGCGCGAGTCGAGCGACCGATGGAAATTCTACCAGATGCCGTTTCGAGCTCGATCATTATCGAAAGCGATAGTCAAGGTCGGAATCGAATTTTCGCCAATTTCGCCGACCCGATGATTTAGCGTAACGCGATCCGTTAAGTGGAGATAACGACCTTGATTCTGGTATCGATTAACTCGATTTTCTTTAAAAAACGGAATTCCATGTGTTTATTTGGAAATTTAACAAAAATGCTCTATTTTCCATTGTTATGCAAATCGATTGAATCGATTGATACATATCGATCAGAAGGTAACAGGTTGGTAAACCGATCTGTGTAGTAGCGGTCAGTTCTTACGACACGCGCAGACGCGTGTCGCTATCCCTTTCTTTTCCCCTTTTTTTTTACACCATTGGGACTGCTAACGGTAAACCCTTTAAAATAGAAGGCTGGACAAAAGGGTAGGTCCGAGTGGGTTAAGACGAAAGGATCCTCGTGATCACCAATAAAAGGGGTTTACCTCGGTGCTCATTGTCGTATTCAATCCTTTTCAGTCTTCTCACCGCTGTGACTAAAATCTTTGGTTTCTGGTAAAGGGTGAACTACACGCGCAACCCTTTTCACAACCCTCTCCCCGTCGCGTCTCCGTAAACGCTGTCTACGCTGCTAGAAATTTTCTTACCTTGAAGGTAAGAAAGTGAAAGTTGTCTACGACTGGCTTTGAGTTTTCCGTTTCTTTACGATCGTTTTTACGATTGCAAAAGTGGTAAAAGGAAGGGAAAACGGGTAAAAAAACGTCTTCATGCTGCTAAATGGGAAGGGTTTATGATTACTCTTTCCCTTTTTTCCCGTAGCCCGTTCGACGGGCTTTCCGCCGATTTTTTAAGCGCTCTTTACGGGGGAGTTTCCCGTCGGGTAGCGCGTCTACCCTTTTTACAATCCTTGCCGTAACTTTGACCCTCTCGTTTTCTTCTTTCGTGAGGTGCACGCCTGTGCACATACCCCGTTTTTTGTTTATAGCTTTACGACCCCTGCACCGCGTGCCAAACCATCGCCGTTCACCCGCTCGGGAACCCCGTTGAAGTAACGAGAAAAGAAAGATGGGCTCGCCTCGTCCTTAGGTAACTCTACGAGACGAAAAAATTTCGTCGCTAGCAAAAATTCTGTGGTTTCGAGGCGCTATTACCCCTACTAAGTTTACCGGTAGGACTTACTCTTCACTCCGTTGGTGCGTTTTTTACCCACGAACTAAACGAGTGCCTTTCATGGTGGCTAAACCTTTTTTTAACGCAAGAACCGTAGACTACCCCGAAAATTCCGTACCGAAACATCGGACGCAACGTCCAGACAGGAGTTCCTTCGGAGTGAAAGGGCAAATGCTGTTTACCCTTGACTAGTCCTTGTCGATGAACGACGCGTAAACTTACAGATGTCTTTCGAAAGTCCCCTTTTTCGGAAATGCAGCTAATCAATGTAGAAAATACTTCTCGCTCCAGAATTTCGTCACCAGCATTTGCTCTGGTTCAAACTCACAAAGGGTACACGGAAGGACTTCATTTGCAAATTCCCTTCTTACGAAATCTGTAGGGATTCCCAAGGCTGAAGGCCTGTGTTCTATGATTTAACCCTAATTAAAGGGGCGAACCTTCGTACTTTTCTTCCCCTTCCACTACTCCTTGCTGACCCCCGTCGGAATCTCCGCACGTAATATTTTTCGGACAATAGCTCCAGTTTCTCGTAATAGTAGATCCACGTTTGGGCGAGAGACGTTTTGGTTAACAATAGGGTACACCGTGAGACACTGATTGTTAGCGAAGAAAGGGAAAAGTCCGTCAGCAGCCGAAAGAAGGGACAACTACCGGAACGTTTACGTAGTCGACTGTCACTGTTAACTCGTACACTGTTGTTACTTTAACAATTATTTTTTTGCAACTTTTACAGTGAAACTTTTGTGTGAGTTGATTTTTTATTTGCCTATAGTTTATTGCATATAAAGACTTTAAATCATGAATAAAACGATTGACTATATAATAATTCTCAAAGAAAATGTATAATTTTTTTTAAGAAAGTATAGGTAATACAAAACGAAGGGAATAAGTGCTTTGATTATTGCACATAATCATTTGGGTCAGAAATTTACCCCATGCCGTAATCCTTTTCTTCTGATTTCGGTAGCCTAAGCTGGGTAACCCTTCTGAAAATCCTCTTTTAGGGATAACCACAGCACCGAGAAGAATGAACCCTTTTTGCATCTAACCCGACGGTCAACTTTTGTTCGAGCTTGACTCATTTGAATAAACCTACCGCAACTCGTAAACGCGTTGGTTTTGGGAAAGCGAAGAGATAAATCATGCTGTGCAAAATTGTTACCTGTTATCATCCGGATCATTTGTTATTTTAATAAATAATCAAACAGATTGGATATGATTAAATTCACATTTCTAAACTATACATTTGGTTCCAGTCGAATGAGTGATTCTCGAAAAAATATTCGAACATCTTTTTCTGGAATGATTTTTTGAAAGGTCAGCAGAGCCGCTTCCGTATACCTACCGTACAACTTACAATTACGTAAATTGATTTTTTTCTCTTTTCTCTGCGGGATCGAAGAATTTCCCACCTCACGAAAGGAGTAACGTTAAAAAAAATTAAAGTCGAATTGTAAAGCGAGAAAATTTTTTTGACGTAAAAAAATATTTCTCGTTCGACCGGCACGCTCGGTAGGGTGTTCTCATTTTTTTTTTCTTCGAAGGGAAGCATTTTTTCTACAGTCAAATTTTTTCTTCGAGTGCAATTTTTCAACTTGTAAATAAAAAACAGATAGTTTCACGTTTCTACGAAACACAACCATATTGTACGCGGACTAGATGGAACGCAACTTCCCTACAGATCTCACTTTCTATTTTTTTTCTATCTGCAGCAAACACAGGATTTTCGGAAGGACCAACATAAAAAAATATGTTAAAACAGAATTATAATTTTCATTCGTTGAAAGCCAAAAAATATTTAAAATATCGTACACTGCAAAAAATAAATTCCGTAAGAAAATTTTCATCGCGGCATAAATTGCACGCGTCTGTGCTATTTGGAATTTTATTGGCCCGTCCTTACGTGCAACTTACATCCATCTCGACGAGCCACACGCCTGAAGCGCGTAGTCGTAAAACTCACGCGCACCGCGTAACTCCGTTCGCGGACTGACAGACCGACAATTTCATGTTATTATCGGGTTAAGCAAATAACGCCGAAAGCGGCGAGAGCGTCGCATGCGTTATGCGTATGGACACTCGAAAATCTTACCGATAGCCTTTAGGGTTCTGCAATTACGCTTGCTCTCCCGTCGAGCACGAGTAAAAAATAACATTTTTTCGTACTTCGCTATTTCACCCAAGCATAAATTACCAGTCTATACCAACCGGTATCGGGATTCTAAAATAATGGTAGTGGAATAATTCATGCAGCGAAGAACGCTAAGAAATTTTTTGGCAGGAGATACGTAACGAGTACGAATAAATGGACCGAAAATAATGTTATAGCGCAATTCGGTACTTTTATCGATCGTCAACTTTTCGCGGGTCCTGCACACCGAGCGCGCTTCCACAGCCCACGAAAAAGACTTACGGATTCTGCCGCCAGATGGAACCACATTGTCGGGCTCATCTACTTCCCGACAACAGGTACACTAAACGATCGGAGCCTTATCAAAATATGCATTAATTATCTCCTTAGCGATTTTACCTTCGGAAATTTCAAAAATTCGTCTAACAATGAATTTATTTGCTGTAATAAACTCCTTACGCCATTCAAACAACAACATAGAACGAATGATAACTATTTGCGACAATATCCGTAGTTATCAACTTATCATCCGGAAAACTCGAGAAACAGGTGCGTGTCCTCGATGACAAGCGAGCAATCACAATGGAGTTTCCCTTCATTGAAACGAAGGTGTCGCGTTTGAAAAATTCAAATTCAAATGACGAACGTATAACTATCCATTCGCATGAGAGGCAAGTGGCATCGGATGCGTTCTAAATAAATTCCACTGCGGGCATTTGAACTCCTACATGAAACGGCTATGAGAGGAAAGGAGTGAGAAGAGAAGACGATCGAGAGAGGGAAAAGCTCGCTCGTTTCGAATGCGACCCACGCGACACCTCCGTCTCTCGCATGCTCCGAGTCGAATGACGATCTCGCCCCTCCACGCGAATCGCAAGACGCGCGCGCGCTCGAACCGAACGTAGCCAAGTGGGGATAAGTTAGCGTCCAATCGCGAGCCGAACGTCGTACGCCGCGTCGAATCGCGCGTGAGCCATTGGCGCTCGCTATCTCGAAAACGGTCGCCCGTCTCAATCCGTCTCGCTCGCGTGCTTCGCACGACCCTAACCCTATCCTTTTCCATTTCATCGGGATACCACAACCCGTCTTTCTCTGTGCGCAGGCAACACGCGTAACCTCTTCTTCCTCGCGCTCACAGCACCGCAGGTAGAAAATTCTCCGTCCTCTTTCACCGCGCTTCTTATTTTTCCCTA
>NCVS01000178.1:192058-203702 GCA_003055095.1 Goniozus legneri | reverse complement strand
TCTCCCTTCCTATCTCGCGTATAAAACCGTGCGGTCGCGCGCCGTCTCTTTTTCGGTCTCTCTCTCTCCCCCCTTTCGCCGAGCCCTCTCTCACTTTCACACATTACATACACACGCGCCGGTCTCGTGTCCGCGTCGAAGCGCGCGCGCGCGCGTCCACCTGCCCCCCTTCCTCCCACCCTCCCACGCTACCGCCATTCGACGATCCACTCGATCGTCCACTCGGTACGTACGGATCCCCGAGCTTCGTCTACCTTCGTTTCTGCATCGCTCGCGATCTTCGACCCGTTCAACTTGAATTGTACTGCGCTACTCGTATTTCCATCTTCTTTCCTTTCTTCTTACCTCTTATCTCGGTTTCAAAAAATCATTTAAATTCTACGTCCTGGTCTCGTTTCATTCTTCTCAAACTGACAGCTCGCTTTCTTTCAACCCGCTTGAGAAAAGTTTAACACACCCACTCGCGGTCAATGGCGTCTCGTCACACCTACTAAATTTCTACGAACTCCTGGTCTTGCTTCTCCTCCCACACTGTACTTCGCGCTCTCTCTCTCCCTCGCACCCCCTTTTCCTCTCCTCCTCTCTTTCCCTCTATTACCAGTCTTTTTATTCTTTGTAGATTCTGGATGTGCGACGCTTCCATGCCTCGACCAAAGGAATACCTCGGTGAATAATGCACGACTTGCATACCGTTCTCACGTAAGACTCCGGCGCGCATCTCATTTCTCTTTTCACCCCTCTGCCGCGACTCGCATTGTCCGCCAATTGAGTATTCCTCCTCGCGAGCTTGATAAGACTCGCTCCGGGAAAATATTCCGTCGATTTGTCATACGCTGGGACTAGCCAGGAAGAATTATCTCGAAATGCGGGATAGGAGGTGTCGCATACGACCGGTTTTGACTCAACCGTCGTGCTTCTCGGGAAGAGAACGAAAGTAGGAGAAGGCTAGCGTATACGCGTGCGTGAGAGATAAACGTTTTTGTGCGTTAATCACCGTCTCTGTTGCAAGCCTCGCGATACGGGAGGCTCGTTTGTGTGCGAGAGCGTAATTTCGAAAGGCGTACGGCGAGGAAGGTGGAGAGGGGGAGGGGGGGGTATTGCGAGCGCTCGGGCACGTGCCAGATGAGAGCGCGTGCGTCAGTCGGGGCCGCGCGCGACACCGCGCTCCGGTTATTTTCACAGAACGTGATATAAGTCGCGAATGACGTTCGCCTATCGCTCATGCAAACGTTCCTTTGACGTAACGCGACGACGTGAGCGCGTTCGCGCGCTCGCCCGTCCCTGACTCGCGATTGCCCGACAACGTGCCCGATCTGGCCTATCGATTGCAGATCCCACGATATATCGGGAGCAAACAAAGAAAGATAGGAGAAAAGATCGTGCCGAGAGAGTCAATTGTTTCTCATCGGCCTATCTGTATACAATATCATTGATGAGATTGCGCATAAAGAATCGAGCGGTTCCATATCGCTTCGATAGGAAACGATTGCGGAAAATTGCGCGTACGCGAATCGCGCGGATCGTAATGAGTAAGGAATAAGCGGAACTCTTGGCATAGACACTACGGGGGAGCTCGCTCGAGATCGAGGGAGAAATGGAAGAAAATCAGTGGAGGCGTGTTGGTGGCACGAAGTGGAAGATGTGGAGGGGTCGCGGGAAGGAATAAGGGACCGTAAAGGCAACCGAATGCCGTCCGAACGTCGAATTCCGACGAACGAGCCGACCAAGTCGAAAGTAGAAGAGCTAGGTGGGGGAAGCAGACGTCCGGAGTAAACCGTCACGCGCTATCCCCACTACGACGCCCTCTCAGTCTCTTGGCCTGTTCCCTGACGTCCCCCACCACGCACCACGGCGCCGGCACACGGCCGAGGCATTCCAAAGCACGGCACGCTCCCATCGAGGCGACAGAACACGTTCGACGTCCGCAACGATTCAGTCGTGCTCCGCCGTTCGCTGCGCACGCTCGTGAGCCCGACGAGAGAAGTACCTTCAAATAGGATTACGTACGCGTAATCGCGCTCGAAGAGTTCGCACTTCGAGTTCGCGTGTTCATCGATCGCTACTTGGATTACAATAACAGCGTGAATTTGGACAACTACCAACGTTATTTAGCGAGTACATCGCCGATTGGATTATCAGTGCTCAGTGTGTTCGTTATTTCGAACTTGAAGATATTCAACTTTGTGATATAACATGGTGACCGGAGTGGGTGCTACAATGCCCAACAGTGGTGTTACCGTCGGTGCGACACCAACTCAGCAACATGCGCCCCAGGAGGCTGGACAGCCTCCGGTGCAAACGTCAACCGCAACAACGACGTCGACTCCAAGACGTACTAGCGAGAATCGACGGGTTAGTGTCTTTTGCGAAATTTGGATTTATCCCCTTTGGAATATTCGTCACTTTATACATGGACTGCCCTAGCCAACTCTTCTTTGGAATTTTCATTTGAGAGTCCAAACGAGAATAAAATTTGTAGTATTTTTAACCGAACGATGAAAAGTAGATTCGTGACTTTTGGAGCGAAAGAGACTTTTATTCAAACGCGAACTTTGCATAAATGTAAACGCGATGACATACACCTTCTTCTAGTGAAACCGTTTCTCACCTCGTACATTTTTCTGAATTACAGAGCAACAAACCAATAATGGAGAAACGACGTCGTGCACGCATAAATAACTGCCTTAACGATCTAAAAACTCTCATATTGGACGCTATGAAAAAAGACGTAAGTATTTTCTCAAATTACATCTTCATCATTGAAAACTCAATGGGAAAGATTTTCGTCACCGCTGAATGACCAATTGAGACAGGTTGTCTAATCGACTGTTATTTTTCTGATTACAGCCAGCGCGACATTCCAAATTAGAGAAGGCCGATATTTTAGAGATGACCGTAAAACACCTCGAGACGCTTCAGCGTCAACAGGTAGCACTCGCCGCGGCAACGGATCCCAATGTGTTGAACAAGTTCCGTGCTGGTTTTACCGAATGCGCTGGTGAAGTTGGCAGGTTTCCGGGTTTGGAAGCGTCCGTCAAACGCCGTCTGATGGCCCATTTGGCTTCGTGCCTTGGACCGGCCGAAGCTGCCAATGGCAACGGACAGACGACGACGCAACAACCCGTTCAACCTGCTCCACCCACCACGCAATTACAAGTGCATATTTTACCGCAAGTCGACGCCACCCCGCGAATTCAAGTTCAGCAATCGAATGGCATCTTCTTCACGAACGCTAATGGAACGGGACTGCAATTGGTACCGACTAGACTACCCAACGGCGACATCGCCTTGGTTCTACCAGCTGGAGCGAAAGCTACACCTGTGACGTCGCCGTCGTCCTCGCCGGCGCCGACCTCACCGCTCCCGACGCTCATACCGATTCCTCAGAGAACCGCTAGCACGGCGTCCGCCTCGTCGTCTAGCAGCTCGGCGAGCTCCACCTCGACCTCGGCAGGCAGCCCGATCGCTTTCGAAGCACCGCCAGTCACTTTCCGGGATCAATCGTCCACATTCGGCAATGGAAATAGCCACAGGGACGTTGCCACGTCTCCTGCCAATGGCTACACCAGCGATCCAGAATTCGACCCGAGAATCTACAGCCCACCGCTCCAGAAACCCCTCTCCCTCGTTATGAGGAAGAGCGTCATGCCAGAAATGGAAGACAAACCCTGGAGACCTTGGTGAATCGAGTGCTCTCGAAAATCAAAAATCAACTGAAAAGTTGAACAGTGATCAGTCTGTGTTATTCTTAGAGTTATTTTTCTCATAAGTAATGTTAGTCGCTAGACTAGAATTTTGTACATAAATCGAATCGAATCGACGACGTGTATCGGATAGCCGAACTATCGCGCGGAGTTTTCTCGTGCCAAGCCGAAGGAGAAAAACGAACAATATGCGTAATTGTCGTCTGACTGACGAATGGTTCTATCGAGCCATGACGAGTTCCGTTGTTAAAGCATGTTCCTTAATTTGTATAGTTTTTAACGCAGGAGAATCAATGTCGAATCGGGAGATAAGAGCGGGACGCGTATATTTCGCGACTCGCGCATCCGAAACGGCCAGTAGTCGAAGCGCGGCGTGCCTTACACAGTGCCTTGTATATATTATACCTAGGGATGAACGCGTTCTCCATCTTAGTCGTATCTCCCAATTCTTGTTCCCGTCCCAGCACATTTTGTATATAGATCGATAATCGTAATTTAAGTGCCTTACGCAACAAGAATCACCGAGGTCTTCCATTTATTTTACGAACGTAAAATACGCTAAGCTAGTGTTTATAGTTATAAACCAGCTTTGTAATTATATTACGTTACTATTAAGTTGATAGTTTACGTTAAGTATGTATGCGTGAGTGAATGGAAGAGATGTAAAATTGTATGGTATAAAGAAAATTAAACTATTTATATTTATATGAATGAAAAGAACATATTCCTTTCTATTGTCAGAAAAGAAATATCGACGCTTACGCTGCGAAAGTATCAAATAAATTGATCTCTTTCTCAGAACATAAATTTCGCCTCTTTAATTACTTTTTTCGTTGCACCCAACGACCTCCCAAACCTTTAAAAAATTCCGACCGACCATCGTATAAATCATTAATGAAATAGAAACGAATCCAAACGAAATAGGATAGCGGGAAAATGGAAAAATACGCGGCAAACTCATTGTCTTGAAAGACTGTAAACATATGAATTATGGATACGGGTTATTCAAGTAGCCGTGTGGGTATTATTGACGTTGGCCGTCGTCACGAACCGGAGCCCAATGTCCATCCCGGTGCAGGTCAAATCCAAGACTGAGCCGTAGAAGCCAAGTTAGTGGACTGTGCCGCCATCTAACGGATATCTTGCAAAACGCGTTGGGTCCACACGGGGCCCAGATGTACGAATCTGCGCCCAAAAAATCCCAATGCGAGAGATTTCGGCCCTATATCGGCAGCCTGCTGCCCCCTGACGTCATTCGCGCGAACACCGTGCCCTTTTATGGCGTCCTCTGCAAAAAATGCTGGGCCCGTCGCACGGTTGGTAACAAATGAAATTAAAACTAAAGCGAAAATTCAATTTATACTCCCGGAGTGCGAAATAGGTGGCTAAAAAGGCGCGAAAAAGAAGTCGAGTTCTCGTTATCGAGAGCACTTTGAGTACTTTAAACTCGAGACGAGCGAAATAGAAAGGAGAACACTAGCGATCGATTATTTTCTTTACGAGGCTCTCGAAAAATTGTAATCGTCGTAAATATACATAGAAGCTCCTCCGATCGCTAGATTGGCGCGTATTGACTTCCTCTCGTACGACATTTAGTAATTTTCCGAGACTCGAGAGCGCGGCCGCGAGCGCGAGGAGTCGCGCGCAGTTTAATTTAGATAAAGAGGCGAGTGTCTCGACGCGCGGGAGATAGCGCGAACGCGCCATATAACGAGCGCTTAATTGCACCGCGCGCGCCACGTTTTCTGACTCATCCCGACTCGACAATTCCTCGCGACGCCGCCGCCACACATGGGTTTACCTATGGCAATTAACTCCACCGTTGCGTAATAAACCAAGTGATTCACGACGCTTGTAAAATATTCGGATAGTCGGAATAGACGAGAGTAGAGAAAAAGAAAGGAAAGAGAGAGAGAGAGAGAGAGAGCTCTCGATAGATCTAAAAATAAGACGAACGATCGCGCTCGATCGCACGCTGGAGAATTCGCGCGAATAAACCGTTGGTACGTTGTTTTTTGGTCGAAAAAATTCTCTTTTTGTTCGGGTGTGTATGTACGACGAGCCGTTAATACCAGGCGAGCCTCGCTAGCTCGATGATATCCGCTCGTACACAATGAGGAGAGGGAGAGGGAAAGAGATAAGAAAAACTCATCCGGACGGGGCGAGACGCGGAGGGAGAGGAGGAGCGCGTACGACGGGGGGTCGATTACCATTCGTTACGTAAAGCACGACGAGTGCACGAGCGCGATAATGCACGCGCTTCGTATATACGGTCGTGCCGGATATTATTTTCGCGATCGTCGAAAACACGTCCCGCTCGGAGCCACGCGTATGAAACCGAAAAATGGAACAGAAAAAACAAAATTCCAGCTAACCGCAAACGCGGATCTCGAATTCGATTTTCGAAAGACACGAGAGGAGCGTTGACGCGCGCGCTCGTCGCGGAATATCGGACGATTAACAAACGAGAATATGCGAGTGCCCACGCGAAGATAGATTGCAAAACGATATTAATGAACGGCTGTCCAGAGGGGAAAATCCCACGACGACGCGTGCCTCTAACGACGTTAATGACTGACGATCGGTCGATCGGCCGACAGCGGCGTTGAATCACGCGATCGAACGATACAAAGAGATCGCGTCCTACGGTATAATTAGGCCGTGCACGCGAGAAAGATAGAGAAAACGGGCGCTCCTAGTCCTCGATCAAAGTTCGCCAAGAAAAACTGGTAACGCGACGCCGAGAACGAACATCCCGTTTAGAATATTCATGCCGATTCGCTAGTATTCTCCAGAAGAGGCCGATATATATATATATATATATATATGACAAGCCCCGGGCGAAAAAGACGTCTTAATTAAAACATAATTATACAAGCGAATCGTTAAAACGGGAACGAATGCGGCTGGCCGGCATCGGGCGATTTTTATCGAGGGAGCGTAAGCCGGCGTTACATCAACGAGAGAGCCTCGTTATTGCGTTTTTAAGACGGAGTCGCGAGGTGACGACCCGATTGTCTTGGGTGAAACCGATTCCCAGAAAGATCAAGCGCTTATACATACGCGCGAGAGGGAGATAAAGGGGCGAGGAGAAGGCATAAGACACGCGTTAGTAGTACAGCACGCGGCTTGGCATACAGTCGCGGTCGCGTGGTTTCAAGGACAAGGCAAGGTTGACACGCGCCGCCACTCGCGAACGGCAAGTGGGGGGTCTCTATCTCTATCTCCCCCTCTATCTTCTCGCTCCCACTCGCGCTTCTCGCCGCGGCCGCCGGCCCGGTCTCGTGCTCCGTCTCGTTACGCTCGAGTCTGCCGGCGCGCGGCGCTGTCGGCCTTTTGTTCGCGCGCTCCAATACGCTCGCCGAGCCGTTCACGCTGCCTCTCTATATACCGAGGCTCTATTCGTTTCTTTCTTCATCGTCCCGAGACGTGCCCTCGCCAGATCGCTCATTCCTCGCTGGGCTCCATCGCGAAAGGAAATTCGAGCAAAAGTCGTTATCGATTGGAAAAATTGAAAAGTCATCGAACGCGTCGAGTGTGTCCGGTGTATGGGCGTTTTAGAGCTATAACTCGATCATAGCGGTCACTTGTCTCGCCTCTCACGTTTCGCCGAGCGCGCTCCTTTTTTCCCCTTTTCACTCTCCGAATGGGCTCGGACGGTTTTTTCGCGCTTCGTGTAATCGCACGGACACCGGAGAACGTCGGATGGAACGCCGCCAGGTCATTTTCGTGCGTTCCGACTTCCCATGCCGACGCGCTTCGTGAACGTGCACAAGAGCGATAAGGGGGGAGAGAGAGAGAGAGAGAGAGAGAGAGAGAAAGAAGGAGAGGGAGGTTCGGAACCGGCCAAATTTCTTTTTACCGATCTTTATATAGAACCCGCGATTTCATCGAATCGATGAAACTTCGTTCTCCGCGTCGCGACTGGTTTTTCTAACTCGTATAAAAATGATATATCAATTTCTGTCGTTCTCGTTCGTTCCCTTCTTCGTTTCCAATTTATTCGAATAGAAACAATCTCGCGGGCAAAGTCTCTCTCGGTCGTGATTGTTTTCGATCGGGAGCGCGACGTCGATGACTTTCTCCCTCGCGTATGGCCCGCACGCGGGGGTCATACCGCGCTCTATGCGAGTCGAGTCACGCTTGATCGATCGTTTTTTTTTTCGTCTTAGCGCGGTATCTTGCACTCCCGTTCCCTCTTTTATTTCTTGCGCGGCGTGTGGCACGCGGGCGACACCTCCGGTACGCTCGACGAAGCCCGAGACCCGAGAGAGCTCGAGCGTAATCGCGTATTTACATATTTCTCTTTCGCTCGTTGTGTATGTGCGAGTGTACGCGCGAGCGAGCCGTACCGGCAGACCGTGCTCGATTAAAATGGATGGGTATCGGGCGAGAGAGCAGGCCGTCGTCGTCGTGCGCACGTGATCGCCAGTCACGGCACGGCTCGGCTTTATTTGGATTACAAATCCCGAAAACATTATGCAACGAGGTGGGCATTTCCATTCCGGAAGATCGCCGATCGGGTAAAAATACGCCGAACCGCGAACGGAAATCGAAAACGGAGAATCTATTGAAAAAAAAAAGATCCAATCTATTGCGTAAACCGACAATAACGTGGGATTTCGGATTTTCGCTTTCGAAGAAGACGACCGAACAAGGGACTGCCCACGAGCGCTGATAATTTTCGAGGAAAAAGAGAGAACGCTGCGCGAGGGTGTAATAAGATCAGCGGTAATGAATCACCCGTTCGATCGCGGTGAAAGTACACGCGATAATCGGCCGCGTGCGTAGACTACCGATCGATCGTACGAAACGAGTCGAGTTCGCGAGGCGTTACATATCGCATTTGTACCGATGAGACGAGTGTCGAACAGGGGGGAGGGCAGGGGGAATTACGAGACGCGCGTGAATCACGCTCGAGCTCACGCGATACGGCAAACAGCCGCGCATATAACGTATTTTCGTGTTTTGCTGGAAATTTACAGCGTAGCTCGCGCGTGCGTAGATAATTGAAAGCCCCGAGACGCGCGCGCGAGTCTCGGTAGCCCGATAAAAAAAAGTACACACGTACGGGAAACAAAATGAAGGGGACGAGCGAAGAAAAGAAATTGACGAGCTCGCGAATCCACCGCGACCGATAACGCCGACGATGCGCCGTGGGCGAGAGAGCTCGAGCTCGCTGCCGCCTTTCTAAAAATATACCAGCGAGCGACGAACGATGCGGAAAAATTTATTTTTCCGCGGAGTCTCTCCGCGCTCCGACGAGAAAAAAACAAGAGGTCTGCTCGCGTAGAGAGGACGCGACACGTGCGCGCCTTGCTCATGCTTCGTACTGATGCTTGCGCAAATCGCAAAGTCCCTCGCTTCCATCGAGGAGTAAACAATCTGCTTCGTTGTCGGCGTTACACACTGTACGTGACTCATTGAAATACCCGTTTGTCTACGATCGCTCTCGTTTTCTCATTTCGTGTATCGCCGGCCGCCGATTCGGATAAGAGAGGACGATTAATCGGGGATTGCTGAATATCGAATTAATTCGTTCGTCGCATTACGATTATATCGCTCATTGTTTCGACTTACGAGAATGTCATTCTGCTGAAATATAATACTATAACCCTGGAGGATTTAATCGAGCGCAGACGACAGTAGCAATAAGTGCAATAATGTCGAGCTACCGCTGTGTTTCGAGGTATTTCACGAACTCTCGAACCTCCTCCTTTTTCGTTAATTCTACAAACTCGCTCGACTCACGGAATTGTCGCGTAAATAAGCCCCTTCATTTACGCCCGATGAAAGCGAGCAGAAATATTTTTCGAATTTCGCGTGTTCGGTTACCCTCGTGCTCCGTTAATTTTTGCTCCCCGTCGATTGAATTTATATATTCTCGAAATGTCGAGTGTGCTACCAGCTTTCTTCTTTTACAATGATCGTAAAAATAATGCCGTATTACGCCCAGATCGTTCGGGTCGGTGGCTGGGCACTTATAGACGCCTCGATACGATCCCTGGCTCCCTGCCATTGGGAAGAACGCGAACGTGCAACACACCCGAAATAAAAGAAGTCGTCCGTGAAGTAACCCTATAAAGCTCGTAAAAGACTCAAACGTAACGGACGATTATCGCCGAGCGAAATTCGCAAAACGAAAATATACGCGACGCGGCGAATAACCGAATTAAAACGTAGTACCTCGTATATTCCGGCAGGACGGAGCCTCGATCGAATAAGTCCCGCTTTCGGGCCGCGTAACGAAGTCGAGATAAGAATCTTCCAACAAAGTTGACCACCGATCTCACCAATTTTTCACGTTTAATCATAATCATTTTCAAATACACTTTCGCCCACATTCTTGGGCGTTTACGTGTCGAGAGTGTCGTGAATCGCCTTGGTGAAATTAGTAGAGGTGTGGCTGGTCTGGAAATTAAGAATTTTCGCGTTCGCACCTTCTCGGTGGTACAACCCAGGTAAAGGGCGATGCGTTGTTTTTTCCGAATATAATTACATTCTTTCCTGCGCGAGGAGAAAAAGAAACAACATTCGAGTAGTCGATAACGGACGCGATTTTTTTACGCGAGCCAATCTCATTGCTATGCATGGAACGGTGAGAAAAAGATAGCGCGAGGCTGGAATAAAGAAGCGGGTAATTGATTTCAGTTCGACCGGCGTTATTTACATACGCTAATGGACCGTTCTTTTTTGGCCCAGCGAGTCGGCGTCCGTGCGCTATAAACCTATGCGGGTGACGATGAGCGCGGCAAATCACCCGGTGCTTAATCAACGTCGTTTGCCGGATGACGCGATAGCAAAAGGGGAAAAACAAACGTCTCGCGAGGGACTGCGTTTCGTATTTAATACCGATAATTGAATTCCTCCGTCATCCTGCAAAACAAATTTCGATATTTGACAAAAAAATCGAAGCCACACAATTCAATCCTCTCTACCGAAATTAGACGAGCTCTCTCTCTCTCTCTCTCTCTCTCTCTCTCTTTTCTTTTAGGTGTTATTGAAATGTATTCGGTGGGACGAGCGTACAAGAGCGATCCGGTTCCAGAGGGATCGTCAAGGGTCACTGGCTTTCGGGAGCGGCGGGGGTTCGATAATTCATCCGGGCGAAGCGGCCGCGAGCAAAAAGACCGGGGATGAAAATGTGGTTTCGCAAACGGACATATTTGGCGCTCGCGAGGCTCGTACGTGTCTCACGGTTTCGCGGATCGATCGAAAAACCGAGAGGCCTAGACGCGAAGACTTATTCCGCGCTCGGTGCTGGAACAAGTGCCTTTGGGGAGTAGGTAGAAAAAAAAGTTGGAGGATACGATCGTCGAACGACTCGAGTTCTTGAATCAATCATGCATTAATGAGACACATATTTTTTCCATATTTTCTCTCATTATCTTGCGGTTCGAAAATTGCTACTCACATATCAAGGTAGTTTACTTTTTGTCTCGCGCGCGCGGTCGAACTTTATCGACGCAAATACCGAGACAAGATAAATCGGATCTATGCGCCGGATCGAATCGACGGCCACGGTCGGGACGGGGAATAAATGGGTGTACGAGTCTGGGATCGTTATTCGGTAGAAAAAAAAAAGCCTCGCGCGTATAAGCTTCGTGCGATCGGTTCGAAATGAACAGTGTCATCTTATTAATATCTATCCCTTTTTTCGCTCTCCCTTTGATCTCGTGAATTCGAGGGACCCGCGGCTCCCTCTCTCGCCGACATTTTTATTCCCGTCATACCCGAAGCCCCCGATCGTGCCATCGTATATTGGCGTTTGATCGTGGACGATCCGCGATATGCTGCCCGCCTCTCCATCTTCTTGCGCGTCCGTATAAAAACCTGCAGGAATGCGCGGGCGCGAACAAGGAGTAAGAGGGGGAAGAGAACCGATCGTCGCAATCGAGAATGGACTCATGGGACGTTTCGGTTCGACCGAAACTGGTAGT
>NCVS01000178.1:175826-191992 GCA_003055095.1 Goniozus legneri | reverse complement strand
TTGGCGCGCGCAGCTGCCGCTTTCTTTGTGTTTCGCGCTTTATACGATCCAGAGACAGTTCGCGTACCCTTGCGTCGACTCACGCTACATGTTGGCCCGATATGATTATGCGAAAAATTGCATCGAGATCTACGTCACTCGCGATCCTTATTTCATTCTCGACGACCCGTTGGGTCGAGGGGAGAAAAAAATTACGCCAAAGTATTTTCGCGTTATCGCTCGGTAGAAAAATATCGAGCCGCGCGTTTAGCGGAACAATAATTGTCAAGTGGGTGGCACGCACGGAGTGGGCCCGCGTAGGCTCTCACTCACGTGTCCTTTTCCTTACTCGTATATCACCTCGTGGCGGCACACGACAGCGATAACCGTCCGTTCCATAATAAGCGTCGCGCGGTGTGTGGGTGAGTCGAGCTCGCTCTCGCAAAACCCTCCTCGCGTGAATATACAATACGATCTTCTCGGGCATACTCGAGGAAACACAAAGTTCCAAGCTCGTTTCATCCTTCTACTCTCGCTCTCTTCGAGTCGGCACGACGGTGTATTTGCCCACGGGTTGACCCCTCGCGTGGCCTCGACACAAACTACCACATTTGAACAGGTGTTCCGTGCGACCACGTTTACGTCGAGTTATACCTCACCGAGACGAGCTCTTTTATCGCGTGCGACAGGAAAATTCGCGGAAGCGTCTACGTATGCGTACGCACGTATCTCATCTTCGTGATGAAAAGAAGGGAGGAGAGAAAAAACAACTCGATTTTCACTACGCCGGCTGATTTATCGTATTTTTGTCTCTTTTTTTGGTAATGAAAAACGACAAACAGAGATACCGAGAGTCGATAGAAATTAGTTTCGCACGCTCGCGGCGCGTGACGATACACATACGCGCTTGCGTTCCAGAAAATTCTTAACGAGGCTCGTCCTTTTCGTTCGAGGCGAGACGCGTTCTCGTCTCGTTATCGCATTGTCGATCGCGACATTTGAACAGGTGCGCTCGGTTCGCTCTTGACGAGGGCGCACGCGCGACTCATCGACGAAAATGCTCTCCCGCGTGGCTCTCGAACGCTCGATGTTTACATATCGTTACACCATAGTATAATTACAGGTGCGCGAGTCGCGCGAGTGAGTTTTTGACATTTCTCTTTGGCGCATGCGCAATACGCAATTGCGAAAATGGCCGTGCGTCGGCGTGCGTGTCGCGATTTCCGCTTTCGCGAGGCCCAAACTCGGTCGAATAATACGCGCCTAGCCCACGTAGACCGCACGATATTTCGTCCCGTGCGTATCGCCAAATACGACGAACCCACACTTGACGTTAGCCCACACTTAGACGCGTCGTTACTTTGTGGGACGTCGCGAGAGACGTAACGCGTTCACTCTCCCTTTCGTCCATCTCGCTCGCACCCGCTCACGTCGAATAAGCCTCGTTCCTTTTTCTCCCTCGCGCTCTCTTCGCTCTCCGCGGTGTCTGCGCCTCGTATTCCTTATTCGCGGGCACATGCAAATATTGACGGTAGGCCTCGCACGGAGGTGTTAACGATCGCCAATTCGTCCGGCGTGACCGTTTTTAGTCACGCGCTCTCCTGCGCCTCTCCAACGCGATTTGTGTAAACCATTAGCCGGTCTCCCGTTCGGGCGGAGCGATTATCGCGAGACCCCGAGAGATAGAGAAAGAGTCACGAAGAGACATTTGGAGCAGGAGTTTTATCTTTCTCGCTCTCTACCTTTCTTATGAATTTCGATGAACGGGACGGAGAGCGGGGCGACATCCGTGAACTAAATTTATCGAGCACGGTGTGTGTATGTGTGCGTGTGCTGCGGGATCTCTCGCGCTAGCCGCGAGGAACGTGTCTCGGTATAAAACGTACGTCTCGTGAGCGCTGGGGGACACCCACACCATGGCTGAGAACGAGTCGAGATAAGACAAGCGTGCCGATTGACGATCGGGGCCTCGAACGCACACGTTGCCGAGCCGGTATAACGAACTCGGACCAAAACACACGCTCTCGCCGGTGCCGATCCCACGCGCGAACGGGGGCCACCCGATATCTCCTCGTCCCACGTTCGCTCTTGAACGATCTTTCTCTTCCCCCCTCGCCTCCCACCACCGCGCTCTCTCGTATACCCTCGAGCCACTTATTCCATTATCGAATGTTTCGCGATATAGACGGCTTTTGCAACAGCTCGCACCTCTCGTGGAGATCGCTACCACCTTTCTGCCACTTTTACGCCGTGGTTATTGATTCTCACAGCTTCATCGCCCTCGTCGTTTGCTCTTCCTCGAGAGCGAACGAATCAAATCGCATCGGAAGAAAATATTTTCACGCCCTTCTAGCTCCGCTCTTGTTAACGTTACGCCGCGCTCGAAATTCGATTATACGATACGTCATGTCGCGCTTCCCACGTACGCTCTGAAACTGTCCATTCGCTACCACCCTCGCGCGAGAGCTCGCTAGCGTATGCGGACCTTTCACGTAGGCTCGCTTCCGAGTGCGAGAAAGAGAGAGGGAGAGAAATCGGCTACCCACTACGCCTCTCAACCGATTTATGTTTTATGCATTGGATCGCACGCCGTCTCGTTTCTCTATGTCTTCTTCGCTCCCCGTATGTACCCGCGAACGAGCGCTCCGTATTCGTGAATTTACTGAGATGCCGCCTTATTTATTTACGCCAACGATCGCACCGGACAAGACATTTTTTATCGCGAGAACGTCTTCGTTTCGTCGTCTCCTTGTCTCGAAAGTTTTTTTTTTCCTAGGATACGAATTGCTTTCCAAGAAAGAAAAGTGCAACGAGGGCAACCAATTTTTACGGTTAATTGAAGTTTCTGGTCGTGTCAATGACATTATTTTTGCGCGAGCGCTTACGCCGAAATTACAATTAGGCCGGTCAAATATTTGTTCAGCGAAGTCGCGTATTCGTTCACCAGCGTCTCGTGGGCGATTCTCGGGTCGTTTGATATCTTCTCGGAATGCTTAATCGACGTTCGTCTAGTCGAATACCACTACTTACGCAATATATTTATATTTACACGTATGATTTTCATATCGAGCCTCCCGTTTCCGGTCTATTTTGTTCTCGACGGTGATAAACGAGTGACTCGTAAAACGATCGACGCGGAAAATCGAGCGACTGGCAGATGCGCGACAGGTTACTCGTAAGGAGTTTACTTTGAACGTCTAATTAGAAGCTGCTGCTCCACTTCGGAGTACGCCTCGCGCGCAGTCTCCATCTCTCTCTCCCATTATTCGTTTCTCCTTTGAGCATTTCATCTCTGTCTACCTGTCTATCCGTGGCTTAGAGACGAGCCCCGCGTAGCTCACTCACGGGGAGGCCCGTCTGAAATAACTCGACCCAGACTGGGCGTCGTCGTGTGTTACGGTCGAAATGGACTGCGGGAACGCTTGTGCTCTTTTCTCTCACACTATCCGTTTAATCTTGGCCAATTTCTGCTTCGAAAAACTTTGCAAAGTTTTTATTTTCGCAACAAACTGGATTTTTCTTCTCTTTCCCGGGGGAATAAAAAAAATTTATTGTCGACTAGATAAAAAATGTAAATTGTTTTCGAACCGACACCTCGGCCGATTGTAGTCCCGCTCGTTTCACTCGATTTCAGAGTCAAACTTACAACTATGTCAGCTTGAAATAACCAATACAGAAACATAAAATTCCATTCGAAAAGAGCTCCAACGAGCACTCCTTTTTCACCTTGGTTCAAATTGTTTTATCACGACTCCGAACTGGAAGTAGTAGGAAAATGTATTTTACGGCTACTCTAAAATAGAAAACGTCGCGACGGTTCCTCGTGATGAGGCTAAATTTGCTCTGGCGGTTAGCGACGAGGTCGAGTCGATAACGAGACGCGTGTGGGGCTTTTCTTTTAGCGGTTTATCATACACGAACTCCCCGTTCGTAGTCGAGTTATCGGTTTTTATCGTGTGTATCGACTTCAAAAACGAGACCCGTTTTTGTCGTAGTTTCCAAAGAGATAGAGAACCGAGAAGTTCTGAATGTATTCAAATCAAATATCGATGTAATCTAGCAATTTCTAATCTGCGAGACGAAAGCGTACAATACGCTCGAGGTGAACGAGCCTCCCAATTAAGACATCAAGAGCGTTCAACTGGAGTTCCGCGAGACCACCGGGTGAAACCGCACACGCGAGGCTACGGAGGCGCGAGCGGCCGATAAAGCGAAACGCCGAAGCGACGGCCGAAGGACGTACGAGAGGGGGAGTATAGTATATACGGTGGGAGTTATTTTGCGGTAGGAGGCAAGAGAGAACGAGAGTGGACCAAACTTGGCGCACGCAGCTGCCTTCTCTCCTCAGATTTACCGGCGGATAATTGCGTGGCTTTCCCACAAATGGCATCCGCGGGGATGGCGCACGGGTGGCCGCATTGTCAGCGCGCGCGTCGGCCTCTCTTCGTCAGCTTGCAAGAAAGAAGGAGAGAGAGAGAGAAAGAGAGAGAGAGAGAGAGAGAGAGAGAGAGAGAAAAAATAGACGTACGCGCAAAAACGACAGGAGAGAGAAAAAACTACCGAGCGATGCACGATATTATGCGACGCGCGTGAGCGGAATGCCAATTGTTCGTAACCTTTCCTCTCTCCGCGAGAAGTCCACGTATCGCGGGACTTTCTGACGAAAATCAGATCGAGATCGCGATCTCGTTGTTTGCTTTCGAATGATCGATTAATGGGCTCGCAAGGCTCTAGCCGACGCACGTGTCGTTCCACTCGAGATCAAATATTTTTCTTCGTAGCGCTCGCACGACTTGTTACTATAGCACGTTACGATGAACGTTCGCCTAGGTACGCGTGTTTACATATCACGCACGTACGCGATTTCGGAACGAAATTATGAAAGAGTAGGAGATCGAACGACTTCTTTTCCGGCAGAGGAAAACTACCGCGCATTTGACACTCGGACGATAATATTTATGCCCTTAATAACAATGCGAGTAAGAAGGAAAAAAGTCGACGCTCGGCACAGAAAAGCTCTAATTAGTGCTTCAAGATACGGGTGGTCTTTGCGCGCTCCCGATTGGAGGGATAACTCAATTAGCGCTTACACGCAGAGAAAAATATCGGAAAAAGGAGCGGAGAGAAGTTCGGAGAACTTTCTTGCTCGTCTTCCGTAGAGAGCGAGCAAGACGCAAGAATCAGCTGTTGCGAATTATTCGCATTTAATGGAAATTGCTGAGCGACGTTTCAAGAAAACAAACAAGAGAAAAACTCATGGATAACAGGAGTCGAACGAATTTAAATTTCATTTTGGAAGCAGAGTGGATATCATCGAAAACACGAGCCGGACTGACTTGGCGCGATATTCCAATTGGATTCCGTCGCGGAGGGCGAAAATATGACCAATTACGCGTTACATATATGGAGCGATCGATGCTCGCGCCAATTTCGTTCGTCAGATTTTTTCGACGGACAGCTGCTCTCGTTCTCTGTGCGCCCTCGCGCCAATCCGATTCATTGTTGAACCACGCTGATGGATTTTCATACCGGATTCTTTTTCCGTTCACGAGTGGCGCGAGCCGATAATTCAGAGGCTCGTTAACGCTCCGCGCTAGCGTCGAGCGTCTTCGTTATTTGACAACTCGAGTCGAGTTTATCATCGAATTACGAGTAGACCGGCTAATCGGATTTACGTAGATATATGTCATTCCATATTTCGACGTTCGACGTTCGGTAAATCAAGACGCGCTCACAATTCCACGCGCTCGTTAAAAACTTGCCGGGTACCCGGTACCCAATCGCCGAGCAATATTTCAATATTAGTTTAGCCTATTGTGCTCGAGTCGAGAACCCCTTCCCCCTCGCCCCCTCTTTCTCGCTCTTCTCCGTGTGGGAAGGCCGCTCGCTGTCTTCCACCTTCGTTTATTTTTCCTCCTCCTTTTTATCCTTCATTGCTCCCTCGATTTCGTTATCGTAATCGTCGTCGCGGCAAGAAAAATATTTGCCGGCTCGATCGAGAGAATCAACGTCGCATTCGATTGTATTCCGAAGCGGAGTATCGCCTAGAGCGTGTTCGCGCGCGTAGTCGTCAGTGTGCGAAAGAGAGAGAGAGAGAGAGAGAGAGAGAAAGAGTGAAAAAATTGGTGAGCCAAGGATTGGCTCTCGCCCGTATCGCTTCTGAAAATCGATAATAAATCATACGGGAGGGCTGACGTCACTCCACTTCGACTTTACCGGACTCGTCCACCGCGCCTCATTCGTCACGTACACGCGCGCGCGCCTTCTTCGAGAGTTTATCCTATCAACGGATTAACGCGCAACGCGCCATCGGACTCGCTACGAAATCTCGTATCTCCGATCTCCGATTCGATCATTCCATCGATCTATAAGCCGATCTCCCGCGGACCTCGTCAATTTTTGATTCGTGCCCTCGCGTAGAGACGTCACCTCTCTCTCTCTCTCTCTCTCTCTCTCTTCATTTTTTCTTCTCGCGCCTTGTAAAATCAATCGATATTCAATAGGCATCTGATATTTTAGATTTTTTTCAATAAACGAAGACTCGCATCACAATTGTGAGAGACGGATGATGCGTAGGACGATCAAAGCTCTGTTCGTTTGTACATATAAATTTTTGAGAAATAATTTCGACCGACTTGCACATAAAAATCGAAGAAAATTATTTCGCGTAATGAGATTTAATTTTTTTTTTCTCTCTTAATTGAAACGATTCGGCACTGTCGAGGAATAAAGCCTGGGAAGTTGTCGCATCAAGCCGGTCTGGATTTCTCGCTCGTACGTATATCTCCCACTCTCCGCGTTGTCTCATTTGTACGCTTTCTCCGCTCGAGTGAGGAAAAGACAGAGAGAGAGAGAGAGAGAGAGAGTGAGAGAGAAAGAAAGAGAAAGAACGCAAGAGACGTTCATCGAAAAGAGCCACGAGCCGTCGCGTGGGACTCCGCTCCCCTTGTCCTCTTCATCTCTGTAGCTCGGCGAGTTCGAAAATCTCTTCCCCACCCGACTGGCATTCCACCACGCACAAACGCGAGCACGCGCACGCGCACGCCCGCGCGTTCCTACGTTTTCCGTTATACGTACACGCGCACTCACACACCGTCGTGATTTGTGTCAATCTCCGCAAAAGGCCATGCGAGATATAAAAATCCCATTTTTATTCTCCCTCGCGTTATTTCCACACCTTCATAAAGCAGGTGGCGTTTCGTATTTATGAATCTTACCGACCTCCTCTTCTTACCTCTCTCCAACTCCCCTCTCCACGCTAATCTTATATCTCTTTTCTTTTATCTTCGAATTTATCCCATCTCACGGGCGTATAAAAAGATCGTATGCGATATTTTTGGGTCCTCGGTGTCGGTTTTCGAAATCACACCAGTTTTTATGTACTACGCGTTCCCGCTTTATTGAAAGGGGTAGAGAGCGAATCGGACGTTTACAAATTGTGCGAGCGGAGTGAGGAGCCTCGTGGCCTTTAAATACGAGCGACGCGTATGATCCTAATGCCCGTCCTAATCCACTGTCGATTTCACAGAATTTCGTCGATAAGTTGGTAAAAATCCGAGAGCTCGAGATCGTACGAGATTCGTAATCCCGGTAAATATTCACGAGGCCGATCGGCGATTGGCTTCGGCGCAATTTTGCATGGGATCTCGAGCGCTCTCGTAAAATCCGTCGTTCGGCCGCCATTAGGCGCGCGCGCGCGAGCGCGAAATTTATATCAATCAACGTCGTAATGGTCGCGCGGACGCAGGATTTTTCGTCGCGCTCGTTGAGTCGATGCCAAGAGGGCAACGTGGGCGCGAGCTTGAGCGCTTTTGGCGCCAATAATAACCGGAGATCGTCCGCTCGTAGCCGGGGTGAAAGCCTCCAAATCGTCTTATTCCTTTTCGCAAGAGGAGCGCACTTCCTATGACGAATTTGTATAAATAGTAGTCCGCCTATTACGTATTTCGATACGGTAGGCAGCTCGAGTGGAGCGTTCAATACGATTCCACGAGCACACGTGGCGCGGCCCGCTAGTGAATTGTCATGGTTTTAAACGAGCTTGCAAAAAGGAATGAGGAATCGTTTGTTTATCAGCGTTATTAATCACGAGGTCTTTACGACAACTCGGGCGCGCTCGTGAAAGACGTTTATATTCGCCGGTTGACGACTCTGCGCGCGCTCTTTAATAACGCAGCGCAAGCGCGGGCGTGCCGCGCCTAATTGCGCCAGCGGATGCGAGATTTTTCACGCGGGGGCAAAACTCGCCGAAGAAAAGGCTACTCTCGTGAGACAATTTGCGCACTTTGGACACGGTTAAGAATTCGTCGTTTCGCCGTAGATGCGTGTTGCCACCTTAATTATAATCGTATATCTCGGCGTAATCACGACGTAACACGCGAAATTGATTGCGAGCGCAATACGATGTAATTAAATGAAGATCTTCACGCGAATTTTCGGAATTTGCGTTCTTGCTTTCCCTGCCCGCCACTCCCTTCTTTTTATTCGCTTCGTTTCTACGAAACTCGGCGAGCACGAATCGTCGAGGGTCGGAAGACAAATAAATATAAAAATATCATGAAAATATTCGGTTGCGGTGTATTTCAATTTCATGCGGTCTGTCTATCGCGCTCTACACCCGGACTCCTTGCTCCCTCGCCATACTAATCGAAATTCGCGATGCGTTTCGTGGCAAAATACTAATCACGAGAGGTATATAATCAGCCGGGCAAGAATACCAGATGAAAAAGGAAAAAGAAAATATAGCATGGCGAACGGCTAGACAAAATAGCACAGCCGAAAAATTTAAATTGACCTAGATTGACTACCGTCTCGCGCGTTCCACTATACCGCACTTATGACGCGTGGAACCGGTGATTATCGCGAATAGGCCAGCGGCCACCGAAAAATCGCCATCGGGCCGAGCATCGAGACATTTTTATGGCCCACACGGTTGTTCGATGCGGTAGCGCGAAAAAAAATATTTCCTAACGATCTCGCTCCCGGGACGAGAAATTTTAATCGAACGCGATCGTCCGGATCGGTAGGACGAATTTATTGCTAAGTACGTTCGCATACACACACACACCACATGTAATCAAAGCCAACAACGGAAAAAAAGTATTAATTAAAACGCAACCGTCGACGGCGCGCGCTCGAATTTCATTCCTATAGTATATCCTTGTTAATGGACCCGTGGCGATGAGTTCCATCGCGAAGGTCTATCCGCTATACGACTCCTGGCAATGAGAATTTGATCGGGGCTTGAAAAGTAATTATATCGAGGAACGCGAATTGAAAAAAAGAAGCGCGGCGGAAAGAAGAAGAAGAGAGTGAGAGAGAGAGAGAGAGAGAGAGGTACATAAAGGTCGAATTATCAATCTCGTCGGAATAGTCCTTCCGCTCAATTTTTAATCGACGTACGGCCCACGCTATGAATATTCATTGGCCGCATCGCATACGAGCGAGACGCACGGCCGTACATCAAATCGCGAAATATACAACGTCAAACGGATACCGTGTACAGCGGCAGGTGTTAGATTAGGCGGACTGTTATCGCGATCGCGATAAATTCCTCCGACTGACGAGTCAATTACGCTGTAATTGGATTACCGGTCTGCGTTAGTACGATTGCGCTTTTATCGCTCTCGTGGGCCTATGCGACGGAGAATATTCCAAAAGGTTCCCAGTTATTCCAATAAAATGTATCGGTGATGTTTGCGAGTGCTCTCGATTCTAACGACTGGGCGATAACGCAAAAAACTCGCCCACCTCCGAACCGGGCGATCGTACTCTTAGCGCGCGTTCGGAAGTCACGCGCAGTCATGCGAGGTGAACCGAAGGACAGAGGCGAGAGAAAGAGAGAAGGATGGTCCCTCGTGGCTGCCGGACACGTACACCGCGCTAGCACGGCAAAAGCGAAGCAAAGGGGTGGAGGAGGTGGGAAGGGAGGAGAAGGCAGAGGAGGTATGCACGCGCTCGTGTGTGCGTGTTAGGAGGGGACACGAAAGCAATCTGCAATCCCGACCGACATTCGCGAGTCCAAATTTGGTGTCATTGTGATGCCGCCACTATACCCGCTTCGCGTATTATACAGGGTGATTGTAAATTGTATACCACGGAGGACAGCTGTATTCCAGGGTCGCGAGAGCTTGCGATTAAACGAGAAAAATAGCGAGAAGAAGAAAAATGAGAAGTAGATGAAAAGAAATCACCAAGCTAATGGAATAATTTCATATAATTTGGCTTATACGACTCTCGCTGTTCAACAGTTTCCATATGTAAATCTGTACTTCTAAAGATTATTTTTTGAAAACGAAGATAATCGAAAACTGGAAATTAGATCATGGCGAGATATTGCGGAAAATCCGATTATACCGAACACACGATATGAATAGTCGTTTAAACGATCTAAATTTGCAATTACAAATCTCATACGAGGAAAAAACAACGTATGAGTTTGTGAAATTCAAAGGCATGTGCACTCGATCGTAATCGATTGAATAAACAATACCCCGCGTCGATACAGTGCTGCGGTCGCGATCGAAAAAAGACATTAAATCGCGCTCCACAATAAATCCTCTGGTTTAACGATCCAAGAGCCTGGCCATTGTCGATATAAAAGCTGCTCTCGCGAGTACGCTAACGTGAATGTATTTACGATCGTTTTAAGTGTACATTAGCTGCACGAAATGAGTTTGTTAATCAATACGGCTCCTCGCGAATCGCGTACGACCGAGCGCGTTTAACGATCGGTCCCCTCCCACTCCGAATTCATTTTAAAGCTGTTGTTAACGGCTACCGAAGACCGCCACGAAGATATATTATAGATAGCACCAGAAGAGGACACTTTCGGTAATGATTCAAATCGTTACACCACAATTACCATTTTACTAATATAGCCATCGTACATCGGTACAGCATAATACTGCTACACCAATACAAGTAATAACGAACACTCGTTTGTGCGTCATTTACGGGAAATGTTGTACTTCTCGCATGACTAACGACTTCGAAATTCGGTGTACAACGTTCCAGATTTTTTTGACGTTCGATGCTTACGAATTACAGAGCTACCTCTCGTCATACGGTAATGATCATGTCTCGATATTTACGGCTTATGTTTTAAATGCTCATACGAGCGTACGGAGTCGCGTGGTTCTCTTTCGGGTACACGCAAACCTCCGAACGGAGAAACGAGAACGGCGACGACACGGATTATCGTTCGCACACGCGATCGTCTTACATTTTCGACGAAACGATTACGAACGACTGCTCCGAATGAAGACGTCAAATCGAATACGCTCGAAATTTAGAAAGTTATTACTTCACGTCTTTCTTCTCTCTCGACGAGTGAACTTTCGGTTATCAAAAAGACAGTAGCGAGCTTCGTGATTGACATCTGAATGTGTACGAATCGGACGTTCAAGCGCCGATTTCGCCAATTAAATTGACGTTCGTCGTTACCGAAATGAAAGAGGAGACTGGCTCGAAGCAGAGGTGCACGAAGGAAGAGGTCAAATCCTCGTAACGAGCTTTCTCGGATGCGACTCGAAAAGCTGGAATACCTCGCTCATCGTCACCGAGCTAATTAATCTCGACGCGATACGCATCGCTCGGATTGTTATCAAAAATTACGGTACTCGCGAGATCGGTTTTCTCGGTATATATACACCGCGTCGTTTGAGGTCGGGGCCGCGGGTCTGCTATCTCGCGACGTAAACGTAAAGTGAAAAAAGAAGGAGGGAAATTAAAAGATTTTCCACTCTTTTTCTTGCGCTTAATTAACGAGCGACGCGTTCCGAAGAAGCAAACGAAGGAGGTAGCGCGCTGGATCTTATTCTAATTGCCGTCATTAGGTGACGACGACGGCGACGACTTCGTTAAAATGTCTGAAGCGCGCGCAAAAGCCGCCGTACTTTAAAGGCCTCGTGCGAAACGAAATACAACGAAATTCCAGAAATTTTTCGTAAGGACTTTGCCACCGTGGTATGCCGCGGTTTTCGCTGGGAGTTATCCTAATTAGAGATGGCCGACAAAATATCGCCAGGGGTCGGCTTTGCCATCGCAATTTATACGTACCGAACTCGGGCGTCATACGCGCGACGGTTTCCCGGATGGAGATGGCGAAGATGGCAGGTGGTGTGCCGATCGCTCTGCAATACTCCTTTATTTGCATGATGCAGGTACCTTTTGTGTAATACGCGATAGAATAGGTTAGATCTCGCGAACCGATTACACGTGTCTATGCATCACAGGTACAAAACGCTCGGCATCTGTTCGATCGAGTTTATTACGCGCACCCGCGCCATCTCCCCCGTCAAGTATTTCGATTACACACACCGCGGCAGGATATTGGTTTTATAATTTAAACCTGCCGTGGCAATAGCGCTGGGAATCTCTCTCTCTCTCTCTCGCTCCTCACCCTTTTCCTATCTTTCTCTTTTCCCTTTCTGTTATCTCACACGAGTACCCTGTATTGGATTTCCGTGCTTATTCATCCCGTACGAGGCCACTCTCCTTTCCCCTGCTTAGAAATCACTTTCCCTGATTGACACTCAATGTCGGGCCCGCGGAATTTGGCCCGTTCGATCGGCTAGTACCTGAGTTTCGATCCCTTTCGATCGCGTCCTCGTAAAGTTTACTTTGCGCGAAAAGTTGTCGCCAACCTAATTTTTTTCGTCAATGTGCTCAACGCTTTTGTACAAAATTGTCAAATCGAGAAACAAAAATCTGAATTCTATGAAACAACAAAATTTTCTCAGTGTAACCTAGTATAATTACCACTGTTATTAAATAAAATGATTATGAATAACGGTATACGAATCGAGTATTGCGAGCACGGCATTGCTCGCTAGTCTTACCTTTTATCACGGAGAGAGATCGGAACCGTCATTGACGTCCCTCGTGGGTATAAATCTTTTTTTGCCTCTCCGCGCTCAACGGGAGGGAACTGGTGCGCGCGTGGTACCTTACGGGGGCAGCAGCGGCAGGTGTATCTCGTCGAGAGGAGAATACGGCATCTCGCGCCCCGCTTGCGAGCTCCCGTTGTCATACGAGACGCGCTCATCTGGACGCCGTTCTCTCGGATATCGAACTCTAGCGCCTCTGTAACGTAAAAAGGAGAAAACAAGCCGGATAAATTGCAAGAGTCGTCGTTGAAAATTATTGCACGACTGCCGGCTTTGAGCCATTCTGTATTCAATTAATTAATTGATAGAGATTGCGAGGAATCGAGCGGTGAAATTAAATTCGTCCCCACGGGCAATTTGCGGGCAAACGTTTGTCGTTTTCGTCGTACGAAACGACGATGTCTTGCGAGTTTTTGCCGTGAGCAAGGGTAACGGTATGAAGCACTTGGCACCGAGGTTAACGAGGGACGCGAAGAGTGGAAAACATTTCAACGAGCACAGGTGGCGCGGACGCTGACTGGGAATCGAAAAAGAGCAAAATAAAAATAAGCGAAAAGTATGAGAAACCACGCACGCGCGCGCGTAAATGAGTCAGCCACTGGGATGAAGATCGTTTCGTCCGGATCGCTAACGGGAGATCGCAAATAGCGAATAATCGTAAAAAAAAGGAAAAAATACGACAGAATAATTAATCCAGCTCGTTATTCTTCCTCTTTTTCTTCTTCTAATTGACGAGATGTGTAAAATACGAGACATCGAAACTACTCTCGCTCGAGCTAGACTCGAGTTCGTTACGAACACATGTCTCGGGTAAAGAGAAAAAAATACCACTACGACGAAGAAGTTAATAAAATTATCCAGCATGAATTTTAATTTTAGTCAGGGACTCGTTATAATGCCCCCCTGGCCGGGTATGGACGCCTAATTTGGTCGTTAAAGTGCCGGCGTCGATCTCTCGCGCTCGCCTCGTACTCCTCGAGATTTCATTCCCGGTTGCCACCTCTCGCTCGATTCTGGGCATTCACGTGTTGTAAATAAAATCGTCGGAATGTCGCGTGCCGAGCAATTACCGTCAAATGCAAATATACCCAGTGGCCTGGCCTCGGTATAGCCTTTTAATCAGGCTGCGCGATCGGCTCGCTCTCGCTGATTCGGCATTCAATAACATATTTTAGAGCAGCCATTAGTCAAACGGAGGCCCTCGCCGTCCTTTCGCGCCTCGTGAAAGGGTTTCGCGCGGACGACTCTCCGATTTGTATGGCCGGTGTACAAAGCGAGCGCGCGAACTCTGATCGACGCCGTCGACTTAATCAGTCGTTTTTCACGCGCGAGCGTGTAATTTAATTTCCCACTGGCCGCGTAACGAAGCGATCGAGTTCTTATCGAAGACGCGGCCGAGCGCGAGCGGCACCCTTTTAATATACACAGTCATCAGTTGGATCCCTAATTACGATGTTCCGTCTTTGTCGAAAGGGGGTTATTAGATCCCCGGCATTTCGTATATAATTTATAACTATATTCCGCGCCCGTTCAATGACTCTGACAATTCGATTTTAACGAACATCTCCCACCGCTCGCTATTGCTTTCGTACCGAGTAAAAAAACCGAACAACTGATTTCACCATATCCCTTCATTGGTCCGGCTACGTCGTGGCCGTATTTGATTGACACTTTCCTCGTAATGATACCCGTTCTTCGGAATTCGGCTCGCCGGACTCACCCCACGAGTCGCCTAACGGAGAATTATCGTCGGCGTTTAGGCCCCATTTGTCCAAATTGACGAACATTTTTGTTTACGAGATTTTACCGCGTCGGGTCGCTCTACTACAACGCGCGCTCGCGAGTGCTAATTTGGCTGGTGCACGAGACAAGATGCGTAATACTTGGCTCCCTGCGAGTGAGATTTTTTCTTCCGGACGACCATACGAACCCAGTCTGCGTTACGAATTTCTTCATTATCTCCCGCGACTCGCTTAAAAGCGGCGCATTAACGTCGGTTAAATAAGCTTTAGCGACGGGCGTACGCGTCGATGAAATGTCGAGTCGTCGATGCCCTCTAATTTCGCGTGCGCGTGATCGCTCAATAACATATTCCGCCGAATTCGCGACTGTATATAAGCGACGATCGGGTGGGTATAACCCAGCCATGAAATTTCGTAATGGCATATGTGCGCCGCGCAAGACGAGCCGTTTTTGAGCGAAGGGCCGGTAATTATTGGTCCGATGTCGATTGCGATAAATCGATTCGGATATTTGGAGTTTCGAAGACCCGACGAACCAATCTCGCAGCGTCTTCTTTGAAAAACGAGACACATTGCCGAAAATTTTATTCAAGCGACTACGGAACGTGCCATGGAATCAGTCTTCCTCGAATAGGGAGAAAACGTAATTCGGTATATTTTAACGATCATTATTCAAGGGTCACGCGTTCTGGTAGAACGTTTCGGTTTCACTTGCCTACGAATCTGGGTAATGTCTCCTGTTTGGGTAGCATCGTGCACGGAAACACGTGGGTCCCCACAGGGTGATGTTCCGGCCTATTTTCACCCGTCCCTTTTTCACGAGCCGGGAGAAACCATCTCCGAGGAAAATTGTGCCGACAAAGCGAATCCCCCGTCTCTCTCTCAACTCCTTTCTGGAACTCGTCGACGGAGTTTCGTGTGACGTATATTTCGCTGCACGCGCCATGCTTACACATCCACGAGGGTGAGAGGGGGAAATAAAGAGACCAAGAGCCGAGCGCTTATTCCATCTGGCCCTAATATCCGCCCCTAACGAGACCTTGCCTCGTCACGATGAAAAACTTGCGAGCGGGAGCGCCGTACGCGCTCATACGAAACTATCTTGCCGCAAAGAGCGCGGTATTTTCGTGCTCGCGCCGCGCAAGCCGTGCTCCTGATTTTAAAATCTCGCTTGTAATTACAACCTAACGATCGCGCGATGTGTTAATTGTGGGCTGTGGGTGCAGCGCAAAAGTTAAACTGGTTCTTTGGTAAAAATCGCGAGGATTATATTCGCTCGCGCGCCATGAAGACATCGAGCGAAGAGATTCGTCTCTCGGAGGGACACGCGCGTAGTTCCGAGAGAACCCCTTCGCCCTCTCCCTCCTCTCGTTGCGATGCCCGAACCCCGAGGGTTAAGAGAAAAGAATCGCGCCAGTGTGGTCTCTCCATTCCGGCAGACGTCCGCCCCACGTGACCTCAATTTATTCGACACCTCCCCTCGCCTGTAGCGGTCAGCTGGAGCGGGTGCTCCGGATTTCTCGATGGTGCGTACGCGCGGCCCGGAGTCGAGACT
>NCVS01000178.1:155266-175768 GCA_003055095.1 Goniozus legneri | reverse complement strand
GCTAATGGAGAGATGAATCCTAATTACCGACTACGCGAACCGAGCCACTTCTTACCCCCGAAGCGCCACTAGCCACGAAAAAATCATTTTTCGTTCGGACGAGCAGAAGAGGAGAAGGAGGGAAGTGCACGGGAGTATTACGCAAAAACGTAGCCGTAGTATGCGAATCGCCTCGACAGGTGGAAACAATGTTAAACGATTTGCGCACCGACTACCGCTCGCTCGCTCGAATTGCTTTCTCGTCGCGAGAATTAAATAACGCCGAGGCTAAGGGGGGGTCGTAACACGAGACTTGTCTCGTTTTATCGCCAGTCGGGTAAAACTTCAGTCATAGTCGGATGCGCGAGTTCGTGGAAAAGTCGTCTGTCGAAATGCCTATACGTTCAATGCAGCCGACGATCTCGTTTTGCGCGAACGCGAGCACGTGTTCGAAAGACGACCAACGAGCGCACGTGTTGGTGGTCCGTGTAGGTGCCGGATCGTGTGCCGAGAGTTTCGTACGACAGAAGGTTTGTCACGTCGCCGCCATTGTGGCACCGTGGGGTCTATGAAGAATGGAGCTCATTGTCGCGACTGGTTTTCGTTGGTCACGCACATTGCCCGATTTTTATTTCCTTTTTTTTCGGGAGGGAAAATATAGGGAAAAGACCAACGGCTCCCGAAGTATCTCTTTGTGTCAAGAAATTGTTATTGCGACGGGAGGAAAAGTGAAACTGGATCGACAGGTTTGGATGACTCAATAAATCCGCCATTAGCGTTCCACGATATGGTTTTTGTTTGTAGTAGGCGAGGCTGGCGTGCTTCCTGCACGAAGTAATTAAGCAATTACGTTATGTGGAACCCCCTACCGCCGAATACTCGCGTGATCCGCGCGATAGCCCGAAATTTCGTTTAGCATACGATTCGCCATGGTGTCCGAGGCGAGCACGCTCGCGAAAAACAAAAAAGGCCCGAGAATAAAGGGGAGCAGGAATAACGAAATTCGTGCAGGACGCGCGCGTTGCAGCGGGAGCGTGCCGTGGTCATCTTGGGAGGTCGCTTTGGATGCGCTCCTTCGCTCTTCCTAAATATGTTATTAGTTTGGTCGTATAACTGCTTCATTTTGTGGCTCTCGCGTTCAACCCCCAAGGGCAATCCGGCCGGGCCACGGCACACAAAAGCTCTCCGTGTACCTTACGCGAGCGATAGAACACCGGACGCCCTCCCAGAAGTTCTACCAGGGAGGCCTAGATTGTTTAATCGCTCGTCTCTCATCCCCACCCCTAATCAATGCCCACCCCGCTCATCCTGTAATTTCGCCGAAAATTGCGTGTAGCGCGTATATCCGAGAGCAGAAGACAATTCCGAGGCCCGTTCCGCTGTCGTCGTGCAACGTTGATGGCCATTGTCTTAATTTAGAGGGTCATAAAGGTAACCTTTTCCTACTATGTGCCGCCGCCACAATGCAACCGTTCGTGTGTCCACCACATCCGGTTGACCGAGCGAACGAGAGCGGGACGGTAGAAGTCGGATATCCAGCGTCAATATGCACTACATCATTCTCCACGGCGTCGCTCGCGGCTGTCTCTCCTCTCTCTCTCTCTCTCCCTCACTCGCATCCGCGTATTTATTCGCCCGGAGAGAAATTTCGTCCCGCGCCTCGCTCGTAAAATATTTTGCTGAATTTCTTAATTTCATTCTAACATTTTTATTCACGACGCGAGGAGAAAGAAAAAGAGAGGAAATTGCGATACGGCGTGTATCAGCGCCTATTTCGCCCGGGTGGACACGTACAGTGTGGACGTAATGGCGAGCCGAGGCGAGCGCAGCGGGACGCATTCGGATATGGCTCGTGTGTATATCGCGCGAAGCGTTAGCGGATATATTACGTTGTTAACCGCGGTAACGGTCTAATGGGTAATGGCTCAATTTTTTCTTTACGACGCTCTCGGGACACGCCACCCCAAGACATTATGTGCAATCATTGTCCGATACCCTTCCACCGTTGCGAATTTACCTAAAGAAGCCTTCCCCCTCCTCCCGCGAACGGTCAAGGACGTCGCGAATTTTTCGTCAAGATGGGAATTTCGTACCGCGGCAGGACGTGAAACCGCAAGATGCGTTGACGTTCTCGGTTCCTCTCCCTTCTCCGGCTATTACCTTTTTTCTCGGCGATGTTTTCCGCTCCTCTCCGCTTCGGAGAACGTTTTTGTCAATTTATTCATCGGTTTTATCGATACGAGATTGGTCTCCGTTCATCGAATAACCATTGTCCCTCTCATACTGTAACATCTATATAAATAGTCGCTTTTAATTGTCAAATAATTTTTTGCACGGGAACTACCATAAATTTTTCTCCGAAATTGTACGTTTTATTCCTTCCCTTTTTTGCCATCTCGAAACATCCAATTTATCGTGCAATTCGGATTATAACTTCACGGTAGCCGTTTGCGGTAGCTTTTCGTCGTGAAGCCGCGATCGCGATATGGGTGGGCAACGGGTTTCATTTTATATTAGGGTACCCCTAATTCCGGCGCTAACACGCCACGTATCCGGAATGGCCAGGCTTTAATAAACGCGCACTGGTTGGTCTCGTCAACTTTTTCGGTGTTTTTCGTGTTCTAAAAATCGATGAAAGAAAAAGAGACGACTATCTTTATTACAAATCTTGCTCGGAGATTTTGCGAGGAAAGAGCAATTAAGATTTAAGTAGCGCGACGATTATAACATCGATATACCTACATTGAAGTTCGATCAGCGAGTAATCGTTCCCGTCCGGGGAGTTCGCTCCAGCTCTCTCGAGATCGTACAATCGAATATTTATTTCAATTGGAGCCGCATAACGAGCAGAGAAATCTCGGACGCACTCGCGGTACGTGCGATATCGAGCAGCTTGTATTTTCGTTCTGTCCAATTAACGTACTTACGTAAAGACTTTAATTGAACGAAACGGTTTGTATCAGCCGACGATTACGTATCGATCAAAGAGTCGTATAATGGGCTCTGCGATTGTTGCTTTAAAAATGGCAGTTTTCTCGGTAGGTACGACGAGAATTGCATTAAAGTTATGGAAGGAGAAATCTCGAATCGATTGAATTCCGCGAAGGTAGTATGGGAATCGAGCGGCCGGCTTATACGTACCGATTAGCATACAATTACACGAGTTCATAATCCCCAATTATAAATCAATCGCGAGGCACGAGGAAGCGAGGAAGCGAGGTAGCGGGAGAATAGTCCCACAATCGACGGCAGCTGTCTACCTCGCGTGCCCGTCTTTCGCCGTGGGTGGCTCAACGAGAGCGGATAACGATTAAAATTTGGATTGGCCCAATTCCGAGCGTCGATGCGGCGGTCCTGCGCCGTCCCACGGATATTTTTAATACGGCCCCTAATGCGCTCCCGCATAGCCACATTTATAACCGAGGACAGGCCGATTCCGCGGCGAGCGAAAACTTCCTGGACAAACACACGAGAGTTTGGCGCGAAACCGTACTCGAAAAAACCGACGAGATCGAAACGAGCGTTGGCCACGCGAGGACCACACACGCAAATTTCGTCGCTGCCGACGCGCCCGCGGTCGGCCAGCGCGCTCTCCAATCCAAAGTGGAACGGGATTTCAATTTTCACGAGATCGTTATAACGTTCGATAATCGCGCAACGATTGCGATCGCGTGGAGGTAGAGTCGCATAATTGAAATTGTCTGTCGTACGGCGGAGAAAGGGAGAGCGAAAGATTGTTAACCGACGAGTACGAGTTCATAAATTCGCAACACTGTGAAAGGTACCGCTAGAGTTGCGGGACGCTATCGACACGATATTACGACGACGTCCTCTCGGCCGAATAAATTCGCAATAACCGCACTGGTTAAATAACTAATTAGCACGCGTACGCGAAAGGCCTAATTGGGTGCATTTGTTGTTGCTAATTGTCGGTACGAGAGAGACCGCGAGCTTCTCGAGAGTCCTGCCAACGACGGTCGGCTCTCTCAAAGACAGGTGCGCAAACGGGTCGTCGACATACCCTTAAGCGGACGAGAGAGGGAGAGAGAGAGAGAGAGAGAAAACTCGACGGCAATAATAATATACAAGTGAATCTCATGAATGAAACTGCTCGTACGTTATTCGACGCGTTTTGCCCTCGCGTATGTATATTACCGGCTTTTCGGGATTGGATTCGCCGAGGAAACCGAATATCCGTGCTCCATAAGCGTCCTCGGCGCACACGCGATTTAGCAAAAACAGAAGAAATTATACCGCTCGCTCGAACAGTCTCCCTTTCGATATACTTACCGTATAATTGTTTTTAGATATTAAACGAATCGTACGGAAAGAAATAGATGTATCTGAAGTTTCCATCGTTGGACTCCAACGATATTTCGAAAAAATTTTTTTTTGCAAAACAAGTTCACATATCTTTTTAAAATACACTTTAACAACGGAAAAACACATTTATGAAATAATTTTTGGCCATTTTTTACCAAGTTGGCTATCCGTGTCCAACTTGGTAAAAAATGGCCAAACTTCAGTTACACAGAAAGAGAAATATCGCGTCATTTGCGTTGCATTCATCGGTATTCTCGTAGGTTTCTTTCATTCGTATAGTTAAAAATCTCATTCCGATTGTGAACGCATAATAACGTAACGTGCAGAATCGGACCGCCCAGGTGGAAGAACGAGACTCGTATTATGAGAGTTTTATAGGACGCCTCTCGTATCGTTGGTGAGTACAGATGCACTAATTGCGAGACTCCATGTACTCTAGCATTCTCGGGTCGTTGAGTTTTCTCGAAATCATCCGCGCGACACGTAGGATATTTCTACCGGTTGAATATCATTAATAAACATTAAACCGCATTCTTTCCTGAACTTATTTTCTCAGCTTTCAACTGAACTTTAGGGTAAAAATAAAAAACTTTATTTATAGACGATAAAAATTCGGTTTCCGGTTTAGTCGATAAAAATTTTTTTATGGCTAACTCTCCCGTATCGTACGCTCGACGTTACATGCACCGCGGCGATAAAGGGGGATTACGAGAGAGACAAACGCGAAAGAGAGAAGGAGATTTGTTTTTAGAATCGACATAGCATTCACGCGCTCTGTGAGTGTTTCCACTTATAATAACATTCCGAAACATGTAAATAGAGGACGAGAGAGCGGCGAGACAGTAGCCTCTCCGTTGTAGGTCCAAACAACGAGACGGTCCTTACGCGAAGACTCGGCGTCAAAGGATCTCGCGGGACGCCGATCGTTGTCTCTCCGCTCCTTGTATTCTCCTTTTGCCTTATTCGAAGGTGGTTCGTTTCACGTGCTGCCCCGACGTCTCGCTCGAGAGGTTTCTTCCTTCTCTCGCGGACGTCGGGACGCTTGATTGACAGACGCGAAGCTTCGCCAGCAATCGACACTTGAAAATTTTCGACTATTCGAGCCACTGAGAGTTTCGAGATTTGAAACATCAACGTCGTATACGGAATGAAAACTATCGAGAATCGAACTTCCGCACGGTGATATAGGGTCCAGTGTCGAACATAACTCGTTATCGCGGTGACAAATTCGATATTAGTTACGCGCTGCGGGAAACTCGGTGTGGGATTTGACGCTTCCAACTACGTTTCTTTGCTTTCGCGTCTAATTTATCTAATTTATCTCACAATAGTTAAAAAATACCTTACGTGAAAGTTGGATATACGGCTGAATGGGACGGGGTATCCGATCGTCAGTACCGAGTTTAATCCACGCGCTCGCGTGTCGTGCAGATGTTTTCTCATGTCATACGCCTCTAGTTTATCGAGATTTATGGGTAGATGTTAATTTTCGGCCAGTGGAATGTTAACACCTGACCGAATCTTGCTATCGTGGTTTGGGAAAGAAAAAAAAAAGAGTCGTATAAAGCACGACTGTGTAGTCGCGCGGAGCGTGCGTATGTTAATTAGGATGGACGTGCGTGTATTTTTACGAGGTATTTTACGAGGCGGGAGTACCGGTAATCCATCTATGAATGGGCTCTATATATAACGTATTTTACATACGCGTCGCTTCTGTTCGTCGTCGTACGTGACCGGGAGCGCGCGTATCGGCCGTTTCGAGCTCGACGCCGAGCCGTCGAGAGAACACACAGTGTCAACCCGCGCGAAGGCGCGGAGCGCGACCTTTCACCGCTCGCACAAAGGAATTTCAGCGATATACATGTCAACTCCCCGTGAATGAGACGATTACTCTCGCGCCCATAAGAGTATAACGATCCATTTGTCGTGTCCCGTTCCTTTCACCGCTTATTATCGCAATCGACGAACATTTAATGAACCGTGTCGAATCCGACGTGGAGATTTTCATACGAATTATCGTTCCCATGCGTCACCCGTGGAAATTGAAATTCGCGATTATTCAAATGAACGGTCTCGCGCCCAGTGGGGGAAAATGCCGCTCTAAGCACCTATTTTATTTGCTTCGAGCGACTGGTATTCCGATTTACGACGATTCTCGACGCAAGGTCAACGTCACATTATTCGACTCCGAGTGATTTCGCTCATCAAACAATTTTTTCTATCCGGTCTCCCGACTCGACAAATATAATAAAACGCAATTTCGGAAATTCCGTTAATTTTTTTGCCGTTTCGGGTTGAGAACTTTTGTGTTTTGGAAACGAGCTGCGTGGGTGGAGCAAAGGAAACGGTAAGAAAAAGTCTCGACGAGCTGTTGATGGTCCGGGAGACCCGTGGCTCGATGGGCGGAAGGAAGTTGTATGGATTACGAGCACAAAGGACCACCCCAAGGTTCAAGTGTAACAGCGGTTCTCGCTCTCCTTTTCGATATTATTACGTTTTTTGCTCTGTTTTCCCCTCTCGCTTCAGATCCGCCGAATCTTTTCACTCCGCAGATTCGCTCGTCCGGTAAATATCCCGCTTCATTGTCTTTCCGTTATGCGCATAGCCGGGCAATCGCGCACGCTCATCGTTCGACCACCGGAAGATCGATTCTCGCGGCCGAATTCGGAGCATTTTTTCAGTGTATCTTCGACCCACCACAGGTGTCCATCCCAGAGGCTACGCACAGTTTGAAACTAACGATTCAATTTTCGACAAGCGCCGTGCAATCTGTTCGAAATTACGACCATTAGCGAAAAAGAGAGAGAGAGAGAGAGAGAGAGAGAGAGAGAGAGAGAGAGACGCGAGTTTACTTTGAACGGGAAAGATTTCCGAAAGCGAAGATGAAAGATTTTGCTTTGAGAGTTAATTGCTAATGCATTTCCAGTCGATAATTACGAAATTAGCGATCTTACACGAACGGGACTATTATCTTGCCTTCCATCGAAGGGACTCGGGCCACGAGGGAATGACAGCTGTGAGAGCTGGCCCACCACGGAGATTAATCTACCTAAAAGTCTTAAAACAAAGCAATTACCTGTCGCTCATTTGCCAGTCTAGACAAACCTAAGGGAACAGGGGGGTCGGATAGTCGAGGAGACGGGAAAACCGTGCCACGAGTCGCCACGAGGTCCGTCTCGAGTCGCCCACTCGTTCACGGATAAATCTCCTGGAATACGCAATTCCTTTGCTCTACGAATCAAAAAGAAGTAGACCAAATGTACAACTCTGGAACGCGAAAAAAGCATCGCGAACGAGGAAAAATTTTCATTCTTCTCTCGTCCGAGAACGTGCTTTTGTCGGAGAACTTACACGATTTTTGTCACGCGAGACGCGAAACTAGGCTTTCCGTAATAAGGATAAATATTTACTCGAACGAGCAGGAACGAAAAATGGTAATCCCTCTTGGGTGAAAACGGGGATGGATCGCTCGCGACGAGAGAAAACGGTGTGAGATATAGATCTCGGGAGGCGCGTGTGTTGCCGCGGTCCTCCGAGTAGGTATACCTGCGGGGAGCGTGACGCGTCATCGGTCTACAGAGAGCGAGAAAACGGCGAGGAGAGCCGCGCGGACGGGTTTCACCCAATATAAATACCGTGGATTAGGGTTTAAACCCCTCTTCGAGCATCCCACGACGCGCTCCGTCTATTCATTTCGCAAGGGCGAACAATAAAACGCACGGAGACCCCGTTCAATAGATACGTTCGGAGGGCGCACGGATGCCGCGTGTAGCTGCATCGGCGCGGATATAATGATCTTTCGTAACGCGCTCTCGCTCCTTTCCACCTCTCCTCTCGGCCGGAAGCCAGTCTATGCCTCAATGCGCCTATACACCTTTCCTTGCAGCCGAGAACACATAGAATCGATGCCACTTGTGCCCCAGATTACGAAAACGAATCCTTTTTCTATCTTTCATCCCGTTTTCATTCACCGCTCGTTCGCGTCACCGATTCCGACGACGCTCGGACGCGTAATATCGAGCTGTCTTACACGAGAAACGAAGAGAGTATAAAATTTCTTATCGATATTATGCACCGGGGAATCTCGTCCGAACACGGAGAGGGCCACTCGCATTGGCGAAAGTCGGTCAGCGGTCGTGTCGTGGTCCTGCACGTGCGCTATGATCAGACCCCACGCGCAACATATTGAGAAATGGGGACCCTCCTGTCGTCGGGTAGCCGAGAACGCTCTTCGACGAAACAAACGTGTCTTCTGTGAAAAAAAAAGAGAAGAACTGGGAAGGAAGGGGGACGGGGGACGAGAGACATTTGAGCTCTAGGGCGGTACCAGACGACCCCACTGACTACTGGCGCCCTTCCGATCGTCAGATAGCAATTTTAAAATTTTCTCTCCGATGGACCCTACCGAGCTACGGAAAATACATATAATTATATTTTAAAAACAATTTCATACAATTTTCGAAGTAAAAACCAAAATGAGTAGTTTCTCTTCTACATCGGAGACGTAGTCGGTCCCTCTCTCGGATGAAGACGTCCACATGTGCCGGGGTCTCATTGTCGAATACGGCACGCGAAGCGAACACGATACTATCCTACGGGTCTGCTGTCCATCACGAATTTCAGTTTTGTAACGTCAGACGTTGAAGTTTGTTACGCGTTATGGGTGGCGAGTGCGAAATAATATCCCAGATGAACCTAACAAAACAGTCTCGATATAACCGCTGTCTATCCCGAAATGATCTCGCGTGGAGGCCTACCCCAACGAGGAGGATAGCACTCGAAATTTACGTTACAATTCGGAAACTCACAAATATAAAAAAACTGCTTCGTAATTGCCACGGTATAGGTATGCTTACAATGCGAAATACATTGTGAGAACTATAATCGTTCGTATCTTTTGTGGTAAACCCTCGGAAATTGAAACATTTCGAAAAGGTGTCTAAATCTCTAAACCGAACGAAAGCGAGATGTATTCATCTTCGCTGTTTCGAAAGAAAGAAAGAAGAAAGAGCGCATGGAAAGGGGTGCACTTCGAAATTCAGAGCGGAGACGTTGCAGCAAAACGCGAAATTGGCCGATTTATCAAATAGAACCGCGCTCGAGGCGAAAATCTATCAAACGACTACTGTTCGCGTCTTTTAATACTCGCGACGGAATCAATTTTACCGTGGGTGGCTGCTATACATATCTAGATAGATCAAAGAAGAAGGAAAGAAAGAAAAGAAGAGAGCGGAGCGAGGAGGAACTGCGCTGTAATTAAATTGTTACTCCAGGCGGACCTCACGCCAATCAACATGGGCGGTCACGTGCTCGGCGTCACCCACACAACGCACACGTAGATCCGAATCGTCGCTTACATTACGATCCTTTTATATTTCGGACCGTGTCCTCTATTAATAACGGCGTCTCGTATTAATGAATCCGCGTACTGGCCGAAACTCGCTCGCGTGGGTGTGAAAACGTCGTAGGCGCCACGAGATGCGTCGTGTTTATCCTTCCCTCTCATCTATCTCGCTCTCTCACCGTATTCTTCTCCTCCTCCGCGCTTACATTCATCGCGCCTGTAATTATTTTCCTTTTTTTTTCGTTTCTTTGAGAGTTAACAGTATCTCTCGACGACTCGAGACTATTTCGTGTTGCGCGTGTAACCGAACATTCGACGAGCATTGTCTTCTATAAATGAATATTCGAACGATCGCGTATACTGGACGGAAAACGAGGAGAGAGTGATAGATCGATTTAACGTTCCTTTCTTATGGATAATAGCGTGATCTACGGCCACCGTGTGCGACGTTGAGAAGCTATTATCGTCAATCATGATGAGATAGATGTTTGCGCGATAATATATCGATTTGCGCGCCGTCAAATCGTAAATCCGCATTGGCTTTTTTCACCTCCGCTTATCGGGATCGAAACCTCTCTCTTTCCTCCTTTCTCTCTCTCTCTCTCTCGCTCGAAGTGTGCAACACAGGCGACGTACCTACAGTGAGCTGTCGTTCGCGCGCACGGTAGTGCAACGAAAAACATAAACATCGTTCTCGCGTGCGCCAACAAAAGGCTGAATCAACAGTCCCGCGAGGGGTTCGCATAAACAACCGAGCGGAGCAACTTTTATCGTCTCTGTCTGTACGCGAGATACCTTGAATTCCATTCTCTCGTTCTCTCTCTCTCCCACTGTCCCCTCTCCTTTTGTTATTTTTGCTATAATCGGAATCTTATCTCCCGCTCGATTCTCCTCCCTTGTGGATAATTAAAATATCAGGCTTATCTACCGCCCATCGTTCGCCTGTTTACACCAATTCGTACATCCTACACGTACATTGTACGTGGAGATTCGGTTTTTGTATTTGCTTAACGATTCACGCGCGTGCACGTCCATTAGCGCGACCCCTTATCCGTCCGTCATCCTCCGTTCGCTGACCGCCTCACGTTTTTGTCGAAAATCGCAATCGCCTCGAGTATCGCTTATTTTCGAACCTCGAGGAAGAGCTTGGTAAAATTCGAACGACAATCGCTCTATTTCTGCTTTCGATCTATTCATGTTTTACGTCGGTTGTTTCGATAGTGGATTATAAACACTCGAAGCACCAGACACTACCAATAATAAGAGACTAGAAGGGATAGGCTCCCTCGTTCGATACGACTGACGTTTATTTGACTGACCATTGTGTAAACAGACAGGTTTCCATCGAATACCTCATTCTCTTTTTCACGAAATACGGAGGGAAACTCGAGAAGCCACAGCTCAACTACCTGCCTATTTATGGAGCTCGATTCAACGTTTTTCACGAAAAATCGGTCCCTTCGTGCCTATGAATCTTCGATTGCGTTAATAATTCAGCGAGCTCTTTATATTATTATTAAGCATCGACAAAAATATGTCCTCGAACGTCCGTAGGTTACATTTTGGTAACGGGAAAACGTAATTAAGTTTTTCCTTCTCGCGACGTTGACCAGAGCGAGCGGTGGGGTACAATTTCGTACGGATGGACAAATAATTGGCAATAATGAGAGATGTAGGTACAGGTCGAGAGAGGGGAGAGCAGATGACATCGGAGGCAGACCGGACAAATTGGACGTTGCTGGTCCCGTCGGGTCTGATGCGTAACGAAAGAGACGGCTGGAAACTCACTGAGATGATGGAGGAGGAGGGCACCCTCGCAATCAAAAGGGGTAATGAACTCTCGCATCGCTTCCCTCCCCTCGAATGATTCGCGAGAAAGGGTTTGCAGTCTCCTTCAAAGCCAATCGTTAAAAAGTCATACGAGACCAAAGAGCGAGTTGAATTAGGGTACAAAATAAAGCAAACTCCAGGCACGAAAAATTTCTTCATCGTACGTGCATGAAAAATTTGTTACTTTCTAAGAATTGAGCCATCGATGTTCAATCTTGTATCGATTTGTGACTTCTTTCTCGCTCTGGAATACGACGAAGTCGAATGAGCCGTAAACGATTATCGCTCCTCGTAATTGTCACCGTCGATGGAAAAAATTATTATATCGTGATTGGAATTTACAACATTTTCGCGAGCGATATAACGTATTTTGCGTTTTGTTCGCGCGAGGATATACAATCAATGGCTAAGAGCTCCCTCGCAGGTGGAGCGCAATAATTTCAGATCGACCAAGCGCGGGTTTTTCGTTTATCGTCCACCTCGACTGTTATAGCCGCCGGTGGTATCATTCGCTCGGGAGCTTTCCGGTTCCAATGGAGCCGGAGGGGCTGAAAATTATTCACTCAAACTGACTGTTACCGAGTAAGTCGAATCGCAATGTCCGTAACGTCATTGAACTCGGCAGATTCGAGCCATCCGTGTAATTAAAGTCGAATAAAAGCCCGAGGTAGATTCTCGGGCAACCATGTTTCGATCGCATGCTGTACTTTTTATCGAGAAAAGGATATTCCGAAGCTCGGTGTAATAAATTTTCATACGCGTATCCGAAAATTCAATATCAATTTCGGTTGCTACAATTTAAGCCAAAATTTTTCGCTTTCGAATAAATGTATCTGAAGTTTGCATCGTTGGAGTCCAACGAAAATTCGACAAAATTTTTTTTTTGGTCATTTTTGACCAAGTTGGACACGGATAGCCGTGTTAAAAATTTTGTTCAAAAAGTATTTCATAAATGCGTTTTTCCGTTGTTTAAGAGTATTTTAAGAAGATATGTGAACTTGTTTTACGAAAAAAAATTTTCGACCCTTTTTTTTACTATCTGTGTGGTCATTTTTGACCACATCATTGGTCATTTTTGACCAACTTGGTCATTTTTGTCCAACTTGATCATTTTTGTCCAACTTGGTCAGTTTTTACCAACTTTTTTGAATTTTCGTTGGACTCCAACGATGCAAACTTCAGATACATTTCGAATAATCCAATTCGTGTCACGGACGGTGTCGGCTTAAAAAAGTCAAGAGGCTCGCGTATCGCAATACGCGTGGCGTATATATCGGCGCGCGGGTGAGCGTAAAAAATCTCGCTTGGGCAGCGCGAGCCGAGGTATACGCGTTTTGGCAATTTGACACAGTTTCACCCGTGAAGACTGCTTAAAAGATACCGCGCGCCGCCCGATTTGCGGGATAACAGTGAATCTTCCACAGCCAGCTGGTGCAATCGGAATTGAGATCCCATTGTAGTTACATTCGAAACAGATATTTATACGCAAAAGCAGCGAACAGTAGCCGACTTTTACAGCTTGAGAATACGCATTGGCCGTATCGAATCGATAGTACAATACTCGTTCGACTCATCGAAGAAAATTTCGAAACGATTCCAATTTCGAGGGTACAACATATGCTGGAGAACTTAAATATAGCATATCACAGATATTTCTCTTGCACGGATTGATGTAAATATGCATCTTTAACCCACTTTTCTCGCTGTACTCTCGCAAGCGGCAAACAACGCTGCACGCAGCCACACAGACGTCACGGAAGCTCCGTTAATGCGATTTCAGTACTCGCCTGCTACCACGTAACATACGGCGGGTCGCCGGTCTTTGTCGATGCGAAAAGACTTAATCGCTTTTAACAACTTTCACTCGTCGGCGAGTTTATACGAGCGCCAAAACGATTGTGCACCTTCGCACGTGACGAAACGCAAATGAGACTGCAGATTACGCGCGAACGAGGCCAAAAGATTCGACCGAAAATCATTTTTCCCGCAAATGACCCACACGCCGCGATGACGAGAAAAATGTGTTTTACGCTCCAGCGGCGAATAAAGATTTCCGACAAAATATTATCGCACGCCCGAGCTATCGATTTTCTCTCGATCTTATTCGGCACGGTCATCAGCGCGAAAGCCGCACGCTACGAATGTGAAACGCAATATCGAGGGTGACGTAATTCGGTAGTGGATGCGCGTGGACCCGTAGCACTCAATTTCTAATTCGATTAAGTCGTTGGATCCGAGCGAGTATACATATATGAAGGGTTCGAAGGCTGGAGGTCTAATTAATGGTACGAGAGAGAAAAGGAGATAGGATGACATGCGGGAGCCGAGCTATGAAGGCTCTCTCATCGCTTCGTTAAATTTCAGTGGGCGCGTGTACCTCGTTTCACGCTATACATACCGTCACGAGAATCCAATTAGATTATAGTCTCGCGTCTTGGCCGCTCGGCAAATTGCATGTGAAAGTTTGGCGCGAAGTAGCGAATTTTAGCAACAGTTTTCGTAACTTGAATTATCGTCATCGAGATTGTCAACCGTGGAAAGCTCGAATCGCGAAAGGTGGAAATGCTAGTGGGACAATGACAGCGACACTTTGTAGCGCGCGTTTCGAAATCTCTTTACCTCCGGGTGATCGGACGCTCGATCCGCGATTGCGAAATCCGCAATAACTCCGATTGAGCAATACATATATCGAGAGAAAAAAAACAACGCTTTTATTACATCTCTCGCCGGCTAGCTATCGATAAAACAATACTAACTTCGATCGTGCACTATAATCTCGCTCAATTATACCTATAGTATATCGAGTCGATCGACGCTGTATCGGATTCAACGCGAAACGAAAAGTTCACGGACCGCGATTATTTTCATGGTCGTATTCGTATATCCGCGACAGCGTACGACCCTTCTCTTTCGAGTCTATACGGAATCGTGTCACATCGAAATCCTTTTTCCTAGTGAGTTATGATTCATTGTCGTGAACTCGCGAATATATAGCGAAAGAAACGAAGAGGAGGAAAAGGAATGCGAGGCGAGGTTCGGTAGGGGCCGAAGCGTAGGTCCGCGGGACCACCCAGAGCAGAACACGAACCGAAGCGCTCATCGAAGAGGAGAAACGAGAGATCGATATACGATGTACGGTTGCGCCCACGCGGCCCATCGGCTTCGTAATGGCCGTGCAACAAGTCACAGGGACGAATTAGACGTCTTATCTTATTTCTCGTTCGAAACGACGATACCCGTAATAGATCGGCCCGTTGCAAAATTGGCGCGTGAAAGCGATGTATTTAGATCGGTATCCGGCGCCTCTTAATGCGCTCGCGCTCGCGTCTAACTCTTTGGCTGATACGGTTCAGGGTCGAGCCCACCTGGGAGCTATCGAAACGAGCGATATCGGCGCGATCTTCTTATCCCCGGTTCCTCGAACCGAATTAGAAGTCCGGTATACCGGTCTTTAATTGAACTCCCTCACCCCTCCCCTCGTCCATCTTTGAATAATGGTCGACGAATCCGAGCGATAACGCGACGTTTCCGGCTGTCGCGATTACGATATATCGAAATAAATCGATCACCCCGGCCGACACACAAAACACGCGAGAGATTGAATAATGTCGTCGGTTCGTTTATCTCGCACATTCCGTAAATCGTGGCGACTTTCTACCATCGGCGAATGAACCGAAGTCAAAGAGAACCGTGACTCCAACGCGCGCCGGATTGACTCGTTATTGCGATCGTTAACGCAGAATTTCATTCGGCTCGCGCATCTGCTCCCCCGATATCGATAGCGTTAATTAACGACGATAAGCGGATAAAAATCGGCGTTGGGACAAGAGCGTCGATCGTTTTTTCGATTCTCCCCGGAGGTTTTTTTTTTTCATTCGATTCGCGACGAGTTGCGCGCTCCAATTACGCGTTAAAATCGTCGGCTCGTTGATGGGACCGGACAGATAAAATACACGAGACGGTTGAAAAATCGTTTCGTCGGCACGTCCGAACGAGGTGCCAATGTACTTGGCTGATATGAGTATGCGTGCGAATTATAATTTCCGGCTACCGCGTGGGCCCGCAAATGCGTTATTCTCGATGTCTGAATTACGCAGGACGATACCAAAGGAAGAGAGAGAGAGGATGATGATCCTGTATAGAATGTATTAAACGAATGAAAAAATATATTCAAATAATATTTTCAGCATGCAAATAAATGCGCCGATTTTATCGCCCTCGTCGTCGCGACTAATTAACGAGCACGAGCGCACGCCTCGCGCCAAGTTAATCTCGAGATTAAAATTCGCCTCCATTATCGGCTTCCTTTTCGCGATCGGTAGAATGGCGTTATACCGAGGCGCGAGAATAATCGCATTTTACGGGCTCGCGCGCTTTATTCGCGAATTGCGAAACGTCGTGTGCGTATACGTAGCAGGCGTGACAATAAAGGATGGCCGATGCGCGCTAGGCGCGACACGGCCACGGCGTAACGATAATTTATAAAGATATACGCGCGTCTTGTACGCTGACCCCCCAACGTATCGTTTTATTAATGGCTCGTGTGCGCGACCCGACGCCAAGAGATTAATACATCGCGATCGCGCGAGAGCTCCGAGCACGCCTGCTCGTGTATACGCGCGTGTTCCTACGATGTGCGGAATGCAAAGTCTAACCTATATAACGAGCCTATCGTTCGGTATTATTCTCGCCGGTGATCGAGCTAGAGCTCGGCCGATAATTTCTCATTGTCCGTTTCTTCACCTGAAATTTCCACGGCGCCGTTATTCCCCGACCATTGTTCGAGCGGTTTTCGCCACACGCGCTAGACGAGTCTGCTCGTTGACTTTTCCATTGTGCCCAGGAAATATAAATAACCCGAAATTTTTTAGTCCGGCTCTCGTGAATCGTCGAACGATTCTTTTAAGCCGGAGAAGGAAAGAGGGAGGCGCGCACGGTACAATGGAACCCGGCCAACGGACGACGACGAAGAGGGCGTCCACGTGACGCGCCAACTCGGCACGTGCCCGTTCTTCTCGAATCGTACGCGAGCTATTTCCGCATAACGCGAGATACGCACGGGACATTGTCTTCCGGGCGCCGCGGGAGACACTCGCTCGCGCAGCGGGTGTTGACCGTCCTTTCAGTTTCGAACACTTGTTCTTCTTTTTCTCTCCTTCCTCTCCCTTCTCCCGATACACGCATACTTATCGAGCGACGAATCTACCGAGATCGGTAATAGATTATCTAAAATCTGCTTGTCGTTTCTTTCTCTTCGTCGGTTTTGGCCCAGTAAATGTTTTGAGAAACGCTAAGGAATACTCGGTTTCTGTTCTCTTATCGGCCGCGATATCGGCGGGGAAATTTTTTCACAGTTCGAGACGATATAATCGCGATAGTGTTAATACGAGGCAGCCTTCGTTACCATTTTTAATTCGGCTGTTATTTATATATATCGCTCGTTCTCATGCAGGAATTCCATTTACGAGCGCGTGGAATTAATTAAAAGCGCATAGACTCTCCCGAGAGCGCGATCTTGTTGCGATAACGCGAAATCGAATCGAGCTCGTGGATATCGAACGATCGAAATTTTAACGGTACTCGCGTGAATTGGCCCATCGACTAAATTAAAACTCGACTCGCCGGCAACTTTGTGTTTTATCAAACTATAAACACCGAGATGTGTTACGCTGTAGCGCGAATCCAATCTCACCGGAGATATCGAAACCAAGTTTTTTCCGTTACCTTGTAGAATTTACGCCGCGAAATCCGCTCCAGTTTTCTATATGTGGATTTGCGGATATCGAAGCGCGAGAGATATCGAGCGACGATCGGTTCCGCGAACGGGGAAATTCGAGCAAGAACGCGTCGTACTCGTCGACAGACGAGTTCTAAAAACTGATCTCGGCGGGGAAGCAGGCCTTCCGTCTAAGACACGGATCGCGTGTACGCGAGGCCTCGTCGAACGCGTAAATTCGAATTTGCCTGTCAAGCCGGTATCGGCTCTTGTAAAAAAGACACGTGGAGCTTATTTCGCTGCGGGTATAATCAGTGCCGGGCGATTCCATCCCGAGGTAGCAGGTGCCCCATTAGGCTATATACATTGGCTCGCTCGCAGAACTAGTTCTATGCTGCGTTCTGGTCGCGCGCGCGAACTCGACTATTCCGGGATACAACTCCCGTGGCTTTTCGACGTCGACGCGAAAAATGTTTATATTCGACTCGCTTTTTTAACCCCATCCGGTGGCGGACATTCCGAGTCCCGCACCTGCCTCCGAAGAAACGCGAGCCTAGGAAAAGTGAATAATACACGCCTTTTTTCCCCCTCACGATTCGCGTCCCTGTAGAGACCGGCTGACTAATTTTGGTATCCCGGGACGGTGTCACCTACGGCGGGTTTCTAGAGCCGCGAGCGACATTAGTTTCTTCGCCCCCGTGACGTTCCTTTTGCGTTCCACGGGATCGAGCGCAAAATACGAAGAACGCTCCGATCGTGATTTTTCGACGAAAAAATGAGCGTCGGCTTCACGGAACTGCCGCGCCCGTCTCCCTCGCCCATATCGGAATCTCTCGTTTTTGCGTCGGCGAACTCTCGGTATAGCGGTAATATATACGAAATTGATGCTTCCATCGCGAGAGGGTTGGACTTTTTCGTCATGGATTCGCGCAGCGACGAATACTAAGCCCCGGCTAGGTGTCCCGGCTAGAAATTCCCGTTCCCTGAGGATCGCGCGAGCGGTCCGTTTCACCTGTCGAAAAGTGGCAGGGGAAGGATCGGTCTCTCTCTCTCTCTCTCTTCGTCTGTCTCCTAGACTACACTAGGCCAAGAGTTTTTGCCCGCCCACTCGAAAACGGCTCGGCGATATCCGTTAATACACGGGGCCTCACCTGCCGCCTCCTTGGATAATTGCGCTCGGTATCCCACGCCACGTGTCTTTCCTCATCATTGGCGCTCCTTCACGCAAGTTCGCCCCTTGGCGTGTGCCTCCGAGCGATTTACGCCGATTTTCGAAATCCGAGAAACCACGAACGCACGCCCGCTCGCCCATCAAGCACGCGACTCGCTCCGTATCTTGGGTATACATAACGGTAGAAATTTCCTTCGCGTAATTGGTCGTTCCTTTTAATTGCCGCAAAAAAGGGTAAAGACGAAATTGCGAAATCCTCATTCTCCCACCTCTTTTGCAAATGCGCCAGCGCTTACAGTTGTACGCCGAAAGTCGAGAACGCGGCCCAACGAGATCTCTCGATTGGCGATTAAAGAGGAGGGCGGTCGAAATTTTCGAGTTACCGTAGAACGCTCGATTGAATTCCTCCCACTGAACGGTCTCGTAAAATCCCTCTTTTACGAGTACGATACGCACGTTTTATTGATTTCGCCGCGATCGTTGAACAAATTTGCACGTATACCCATACAATCCCATACCTCTCGTTCGTAAAAATTATCCAATAGAATTCACAGGCTCGGCCCATCCTAATTCGGGCTAATCGTCAAACCCAAAATTGATTTTTGTATTTGCGATGCGGTCGTGGTTGAACGGCCGAGCACGAGAAAAAGGTGTCCAGCTGCGCCGAAAAAATCGATTAGCCGTACACTGAAAAAGAAAGTATTTTTCTACTCAGAATACAGAATATTTTTTATCCGAGTATTCTTGTTCGCAGTATACTTTTACTTAAATATTTTAGATTTAAGAATATTGGTATTTTACCCTTCAAAATACCAAGGTTTTTAGCGGGACTAAAACTAAACTCTTTGTAGCATTCACTGTATTTTAATGCAAATTTTATCTCTAATATTTATAACATGAATAATGGCTAATAAATAGAATTAATATATGAATATAAATATATTATATTACTTGTTATTATTCAAAATTCATGGTTCGTTTTAATCCGTGTTGACCAAGCGAGGTTAAGTCGGCCATATTGATTTTAGTATTTTAATAACAACAATATCTACCAAATTTTTTAAAAATCAATAAACTTATTCTTGTGGATAGTATATTTTGGTATTGTTAAAATAAGAATACCTTTATTTTTACCATAAGGAGAAATATTCTAGGTAAAAAAATACTTTTTTTTCAGTGTAGGACGTATAATACTTTCCTCCCGCGGAGCGATAGAAGGGTAAGAGGGAGTTTTTTAAACGCGAGTAGTCGCCGATACCGAGCCCCACCTGCGGATGACAATCTATTACGGGTGGTAGGCGTGTTCGTGACGACCGGCGGGAACCTCTTTGCTTTCGATGTTCGATTTTACCCCCTTGAGGCGCTCGAAACGTTCGAGAAAATGAGCGAGGGGAGGGGACGAGGATCTCGAGGGACCGTTATCTCGCAGCGTGGGGGCTCGTGCCTCTCGCTCGGACTGGATTCGTAAAAGGAATTCGCGAACGCGACAATATCGGCAATATTTATCACGGCGAGGCCCATTATAGAGGGCGAAAAAACGTCAATGGGCCACCTCTGTCGAGTGAAAGCGCGTGGGCTCTCGCGGAGTTATAATTTCACGTTTCCACTGAAAATACAGGAAGAGTCGATTAACGAGTTACGAATTACTCGGAGCGCGTTCTCTTTTTCTTTTCTCGGCATCGGAGGTAGAAATCGATGCCGTGAGAGAAATCGAACGTCTCGTATTATTCGAGTCGTTGATTTTTTGGCGAGCGGGGAGGATTCGCGAGATGGGATTGCCGGTGTGGATGCGATAGTCTCGGGCCGTGTATAACCACTGGAACAATCTGCCTACGCGATTCCGCTGGATATCGGGCTCGAGGCTGCGCTTTGCGAGGTTACGTTCGCGTGTTGGTGCGTGGAGGACGCGTAATAACCAGGCCGCGATCGCACGCGAGCTTTCGGGTTACACGAATCCTCCTACACGCACGTTCGGGTCCGATCGTTTCGCGCCTTTTTTCAAGTATTCCCTTCTTATTGGTTTAACGGTTCACTCGTGAGAAAATATTGTATATTGTCTTGGGCAAACACGACGAAACGGTACGAACCAAGTTCGCTGCACCTGCACTCGAAGTCGCTCGAGAGAAAAGCGCGGTAGAT
>NCVS01000178.1:0-153023 GCA_003055095.1 Goniozus legneri | reverse complement strand
CCCCCCGCCTACCGCGCGTATTCGCGTTCGCAGCCCGTATAATATCGCGTGACCGAGCTCGGGCCCTCGTGGGATGCGTGGAATGTTACACCAACTCACGGGTAAACAGCCGACGGGGTTACGCCGTAACCTTCGCCCGTATCGTTGAAAAAGAGAAAGAGAGACCCGTTTATAAATACAATGCACGAAATCGGGAATGAAACTCGTTTATCCGATCGTCGGTAATTGCCGAATTAATTTCGCGCGGCCGGACCCGCGAATGAACGTGAGAACGAGCGGGGACGATTAATCGACGGCGAGAAAAAAATTTCCACCTATTAACTCCCCAAGACTGATTAATTCGCGCGTTGTTCTCCGAGCGGTATTGGCCGCTCGTGAAAACGACCATCTCGTACCTGGAATTCCATTCTTTATCGACTCGTTACGAGAAAAACTCATTAACCGTGCGCCGAGCGCATTGATCTTTGGATAAGCTGTAAATTATCAATGCGGCAGAGTCGTCTACACGAAAATTGAAACAATGTGCCATAATTAAGAGAAGCTTCGGGGGTCAGAAAAGCGAGGGAAGACGAAGGAAGGCGGTTTCGCGAGACAAAGGCTTCGCCGTGAGCGCAGCCGGCCCACGATCGTTCGGAAGGAAGCTCGCGTGCGCTCGCTATAACCCCCAAAAGGACTATCGTAAATCACGTTCACATTGTTGCGAAACATCCACGCGGTCGGATATATTATGCAAATACATTACAGTATTCGTAGCGCATAAGCCAGTTTTATTAGCAGCGTAAATCAGCGCTTTTCTGCGATTCCTCGCGAGCGTTGTTCATTGTATCGAAAAAAAAAAATTCGCCAAGAAATTCCGTGAATTCTTTATTCGCGCTCACCTCGGGCGAGATTTTATACTCGCGCGGTGACATCGGACAATGCGATGTATTTCACTGGGCGATTTTATCCGTTTCTTCGGCCGTGTAGCGCGTAATTCGAAAATTATCATTCTCGGCTGAAAATATCCGCCGGTGATAAATCTCGATAAACGAAATAAGAGAGTATACCTTACGGGAATCGATATTAAAATCTTTGACCTATTCGAAAATTGAAGGTTCCGAGGGTGAAGGGGTTCGAGGGTTTTAAATCCTTTTACCGCTCGGGACAGTCGATTCCGGGGTGCTCCGTTCGACCCGCACAGGTGCGTCCCCCGGATTTAATGGACGAAACGAGTTCCCCAGATAACCGCGTCGTCATTATAGAACGTTTATTTCGACGTAAAAGTCAAAGAGCAGCCCGGCGCGTGTATATCCGGGCGCGAGCGGTGTACGTTGTACGATCTCGCGAGGCTTTTAAAACGTTGTGTTCGCGTATAACACTGCCGTGAAACAGCGAGACGGGCTAGACCCTTTCGAGGCTCGTAAAGATTCGCACCCAATTCGAGATAAGTTCTCTACGCAAGGTGGAAAGTTTCCGGTAAAAGATCTCCTCTCTCTTTCTCTTTGTCATGCCAGGCGAGTCGTTCATTAGCCGGAATAAATCCACCGGTTCTTAATTAAAAAAGGATTTCGATCCTTATCGTAATCGATTTACGACGCTATCATCGGCGCGCAGCGAAAATCGCGAAAACGCAAAGCGCGAGACTCGGTCGAGTCGAGAAATCGCCTCAATTGCTTTACGAGATCCTGAAACGGCCATTCTGTAAATTTTCTTTCAATTGCTTCATCCTCTCTGCTCGGGCGCATATGACTTTAATTGGGTTAATTCCAAGAGAGATGGCCATCGGGGAAACACGGCCATTGGCGATAAATTCCATGAATATTTCTCCGTCGAAATATTCAAATTGAAGTGACACGATAAATAATTTTTAATCTGCGAATTCGTATACACTCGTAAAAATATCATCGCGAAATTTTCGCATTCGGAGGGACGAGTAAAGAAAAGGAGCGAGTGAGAGAGAGAGAGAGAGAGCGCGTAGCGATATCGACGTTCCTCCGGAAGGCACTTACTCGTACGTCGCGGCAATTCAGCGGGTATTAATTAAAGCATCGGAGCTGAGTAATCGGCGCATACCTTCGTCCGTCCTCGGGGCTTACCGCGCCATATGATCGTAAAAATCTCGAGCTTTTCGCTATATGTCAAATGTTTTTATATTCGCCGGTATTAAAAACCTGTCCCTCGAGCTCGCCTCCAGTCGAAAAACTTATCGTCGCCTGTGTATCTTAAATTTCTCCTCTTTCATAAGTACGCGACAATATATATAAAAATTTTTTCCACTCTCCACATTCAACGCTCGCGGCTAAAAATCGCGGAAGTTTTTGACGCGCGCGCATGCCTCCGGTAATCGACGCCACCTGTTCTCACTTGCTCGCTCGTGCGCGCACCTCCCTTTGAAGTGAAATGCCAACCTGTAAGTACCGTGTGTGCCTGCATTTATGTATTTTCGAAAATGATACGCGAGAGCGAGCAATACGGAGAAAAAAATTGAGGGAGAGAAAAGTATTTTTCAAATCGAAGAATTCCAACGAGTACGAATTCCGGGAAATGGAGGAAAAGAAAGGATAATATTGGTTTGAAAAATATTAGCGAGCAAATATGACGCACTACCGCGGCTATGCATATCCGAGAAAATGTACACAGCACTCCTCCGTCTTTCCCGTGAGTGCCCACGCGATGCGCTCTTCCCTCTCTCCACCCTTCGCAGCACTTCTCGATAAAGCCCGAGGTATATTGGTGAGTCCGTTGGGCCCGTATATCGGTGTACCGTTTCCGCGAGGTATTGGGCGAGGAGGGGACCACCTGTAGACGCAACACACCAGAGACCGCCGAAGAAACCGCAAGACGCGGTAATTACGCCGTGGGGGCTCCAAAAGTGGAGACTGTAGGAGCGTATACGCGGGAACAAAATTTTCAAAACCAACGGGAGAGAGACAGCAATGCCTGGTTCGTACCATATTTCGGTATTCGAATGCCGCTAACGTCTATCCTTTTAGTAAAAATGAAAATCCTTCGTTCATACGTAAATAAAATTGTTTCAATATTATAAATAAGTTAAAATTAAAAATAAAATTGAATACAAATTTGACATGAATATTTATCTGGATTTTTTAACAGTCATACGCCCGAAGTACTCTTTTTCGGCTCGCTATTGTGCACTCTATTTTTCGTTTATCGCATTGTATTCTGGGTATGGCCCCCGGAATACCGAATCCGGCACTGGAGAAGAGAGATGCCGTGAGCGGTGGCAAAACCACGCGAATGCCGGGAGGAGAAGAGGGAGAAAAAAAGGGAGGAAAAAAAAATAAGTCGAAACAAAACGGCGAAACCACATAAAAAAGCACTTAAAGGCGAGCGAAGCCGCGCGAGTTGGAGAGTCGAGGAGAAAAGTTGGAACGGGAAGCAGGGCGGAGGGGGAGTATCTCGAAGGAGGTAAAAGAAGAGAAGGAAGAAGTCGCGGGTACGGAGGCACGAAGCGTGACAGTAGGTGCGCGTGCGCGCACCAAGCACACCTGCCCACTTACGGGAGAGGAACTATCATGTGTGATTTATGAAAACTACGAGGGGGTGGAGGAGGATCTCGGCGGCAGGACCTTTTTTGAAGATTTTGTCTCTGCCGGTAAAAGCATTAAAATGTGAAAAACGAGTGAATCCTCCGGTCGGGAGGGTCGCCGAGACTGAGAAAATTCGGCGTGAATGACAAAATACACGCCGCTGCGAGGATCACAGAGACTCGCGAGACAAATTACGTCGTAAGAACTAAAAAATTGCGAGCTATTATTTTCGGCGTATTACATACACACACGCGCGCGCGAAAAGTGCGTGATTTATCTTAGACGTACTACTATGAATAACTACCGAACTCTGCTATCGTTCTCGAAATACGCCGTTTCGCTATCTCCAATTAGGTCTGGTCGTTAGAAATTGCTATCTGGTCCGGCTGACAAGGAGATAAAAATATTAGCATAGGACTCGAGCCTACTTAGTCTATCGGCTCAACGGCAACCGCAATTTCTTGTAAGCCCAGTGTACTACGAATGCAACACGTTCTTAGAGATGCAGCCGAAAGGGATCTATCTATTTACTAGAGCGATAAGTTGAAGAAGCGTGTCGTTAGAAGTACCAAAACTCGCAATCTCATAAATTGTCATAAATTGTCTAACCATCCACGAAAAGCACGAGATTCATCCTCTTTTATTGTTTCCTTCGAATCGATGACCGGTCATAATGCAATAATCGTTAATAAGCGAGTAACGGGTTATACGAGGTGGCCGCGGTAAGAACGTGGCTCGCGCGTGGGCGCCCTCTCCGCGATAGGTTGCTCGAGGGCTCCATGCCCGTAAAGAGACGAGTGTGAAATCTTAAGTGGGCATCTCTCGCTCCGTGCGATGCCAATACGGAAAATAGTCTATCGAGAATGCCCTGCGACGAGCGAGCGCTCGATACAAGTTACGCTACGGAAAAGTCGTTTGGAATATGGTTGCCGGTCGGTATCGGGAATTAATCGCAGACGATTATGTTTTGAGAGCGTAACAAGAGAGCTTGACCGTTACGATAACCGAACGAGCCTTTTTGAACTAACGCGAGTCGGATTTCGCGTTATGCGAGTCCTCGGCGGAAGAGGAACGAACGAATAAATAAACTTCGTCTTGTGATCGAAATCTTAGGGTCACGCCACCAGTATGTATCTGAAGTTTGCATCGTTGGAGTCCATCGAAAATTCGACAAAATTTTTTTTTTTTGTCATTTTTGACCAACTTTTTTGAATTTTCGTTGGACTCCAACGATGCAAACTTCAGATACATCCACCAGTTCCCTTTCGCGACAATAGATTAATTGGGCGAAAAATTTTTCAACCGTGAATAAGTGAGTTTTCGTCAGCATTACTTTTTCTACTGTTCGTTCCGTTGTGTGTAGTTTGGTTCGAACGAAGCAAAAAGTCCGCTCGTGTGGCCAGAGGGCGAGATTTTTTGCGAGCGCGAGTTGACTGTAAAAACGTGGCCCGAAAAGTAGCCCACCTGCTGCCTCCCGCGTTCGCTTTATTAGCTATTATTATAGGTGTATCCGCGTACTCTTTTTTCTCGTCGTTTCTCCGAGCTCGTGTACGCTTAGAAATGTTTTGCGGAACGGTTTTCGGTTGGACCCGTACGTAGCCTAAACACGCTCCAACGACGATATATGGAAGCTTTCGGCGCCAGTTTACAAAGAACAACGAGTTTATGTATCGGACTGAGAAATCGTTCAAGAAATATGGCACGCGAATAAAGAGGCTTTGTTCGACGAAAGTATTATTTTTTAAAAAACTGTAGCGTTGGAAACATCTCGAGTGTTACTTTAATTACCCAAAAAGCTCCTGGCGTCTACGAAACGCATGTTTATACCTGCGTTAAAGTGGAATGAGCGAGAGAGGTGAGAGGTGTCTCGGGAATGACGTCATATCCGATTAGCACCGGCGCCAAACGCCAATAAACACCGATCGGCTATCGGTAGTCGCGAGTGAGAGGTCGCGCAATTTGTCGCCGGCCTATCGGGACCTTGACTCTCTCCTGCGAGGGCACGGAGAGCCAATATTGACGACGATAATGCATCCGGAGCGAGTTCCTTGTCTACCTCGACTATCGGCCATCCCCATTTGCCGCTCGAGAGAAAAAATCGTAACAGGACTCGAACGACGATAAGGGAAGAGGGCCGGTAAGAGGGGAGCAGGGAGCTCGTTTGGTCCCACGCACACACGACTATCTTCGCGCGCGGGCTACGTCGTTTCGAACTTAAGGGAACGTAACCAGGGCATCCGAAAAAGCGTGCATCTCGACGATAAATGGATAACCATAAAGCGGCACGCGCGACCACTTTAAGAATCTTATTGAGGCTGCTTTTACGCGCGAGTTCGGCCGTCTCTACACCTACTCTAAAACGATAATAAACGTCTTTTACCGCTACACCGGGAAGAATTTTTCCCCTCTCGTACGTTTACGATCGGGGTGTGATATCGAGGAGAGAAAAATAATTCGATCGAATTCAGGTTCGAGATGTTCGGGCAGTTTTATAAAACGAGAAACACGAATTCCCGTTCGGTTTATCGCGAGTTCGGAAAACGTATCACGAATAAAGACGAAAGTACATCACTTTGACGCTACACTCACCAATTTATGGTCGATAATCGATATCGTCTCCTGGTTAATTTTTACTCGGCTTCGCGACAGCTTCAACGCGCACGAGTGTCCATATGTATCCCTCGGGTTATCGCTGTAAATTAAATTCAGGGTTAAGGAAAGAGAGAAAATGCTTGTATACCCCCGTGCAAGCGCCCCTGATAAAACCAGTTGGTCGCGAATACACGCGTACCTTATAGCCAGCGACGTATGCCATTTTATCATTCCGCGTGCTCTTTCTTCTCTTTTCCCACCTTCTTTTGAATTTTCGTCCCTTGCCTCTGTTGTATCTTTACATTCGCATACTTCACCTCTTTCCCGTTCGTTCGAAATAAATTCCCTTTTTGTCGCGATCGCATAAATTTTACTTAAAATTTTCTTCCGAAAAATTTTATTTATAATTCAGAATGACATAAACTGGTATCATTTCTCTTCGATATATCTGGAAAGGTTGGAAAAAAAACAAAGACGAGATTCTCGCGTTAGCGAACGATTTAATAGACACTTAGCTTGCGCCACTCAAACTTAATCTTTATAGCGGTTATATTGGCGGACGAGGTACGACACCCAGTTCGCAATCTGCATAACTGCCATTCTCCGAGTCCGATAAGACGAGGCGCTCTAATATCTCGTCGAAGATATATGTAGAGTAAGTTTAGTATAAGATCGCGCTTGTGCATTTACGTCTCGCGTTCGTGACTCCAAAAATCAAAATTGGGCACAAAATTATTTTCGGTAATAAAATATTACTTATTTCTCGTTGAAGGTACGACACGCGCATTTCGAGAAATATCTAAGCTTTGTCGTTCCTCGTGAAATTCCCCTAATTTCCACTTTTTTGGTTTTAAGGAAAGAGGAAACGGTAATCTCGGGCCACGACGGGGTACCGAGATAAAGGCAATCGGCAAACACGAATTGGCCATTTGGCGGTTGAGTGGCAAGTCGCGCATGCGCGTCGTACAATTTGCTTTGACCGAGTGGTCCGACTTTTATTTCACAGTGGCGTGACTTCTTAAAAACTGACTTAGAAGAATAAAAAGTCGTAGTGGAGAAAGAAAAAGAGATAAAGCACTCGTGGCCGATCGAACAAGCGGCAATCTGCATATGAATCGGAAGCGCGCAGTTGGCGTATCGATCGTTAAATTGAATTTGATCGAGTGAAATATCACTGATCCGCTCGGCGTATGAATACCGAATCAGCTCGGTTGTGAAAAGAAAGGGAGAGAGAATAAAAAGAAAGATAGCGGAGCTAGCCGCGGTCGGTACCACGCGGAGAGGTCGTCGTAGCGTCTACTTTATCATTCCATATACGTAGAGCCGGTGTGAAAGGCGGAATCATTAAGCCGGCGCTTTTATTGCTATTCGTATATATGTGGTTTTGTAATTCATGAGGCTCGGAGAGCGCGCGCGTTCGGCACGCGTGCGCGCACTCACGCCCAGGAGCGGATTTGCATGTCGGACTACGTGAAAACAGGAACAAGGAGAGGAAAGACTCGCGAAAGGGCCGCGTGCGCGCCTCCACCTTCTCCTCCTACTCCCACGGGCATCCGCGCGCGCGCGTCTCGGGCTTTTTGAGCCTGGCAATTATACTGGTATTTACTGCCAGGACGGAACGACCTCGCCCGAGTCGCCATTGTGCTCTCGCATTTGCATCCTCAACCCCCTCTTCCACTCTCTCTCTCTCTCTCTCTCTCTCTCTCTCTCCCTGCCAAATAAGCGCGACTGTCGATTGTTTTAATGGGCCGCTCCCGCGGGCATTTCGCCCATAAACTTCATTGTTTAGGCACGCCTTTTTCGGGCATTCGAAACCTCGGTGCACCGCGGCCGAGCCATGCGTATAAATTAAACGACTCCGCGAAAAACGAGACGGAGAATTTCGCGAGAGAGGGCGCGCAGACGCGTGTAGCCACCTAAATTTAATGAGCGGGCCCCGCGCGCGCTCACGGCCCTTTTATGGAAACGCACGTGAATTTTACGGCCCGATTCGCCGAGTATAATTTATTTCTTTCCTTTATCGGTAAATTAATTTCAAAAAAGAGGATTGAGAATTTTTGCGAAAAGCAATATCCCCCTCCCTCTCGTGTGCGCTCGGGCAGCACGCTAGATGCGAATTCGTGAAATCGGACGATACGCATGCTGGATATAAATTTGTTTTTCGTTTTACGGAATGGGGATTCGAGGGCGGCGCCCGCGAGAGAGTAACAGAGAGGAAGATCGGTATCTTTAACTCGTCATAAATTTAACGCGAGGATACGGGAGGCTATATCGACTACCGAGGTCGATGCCGGATCCCGACCGCGAGCTATTTTTCATAATAAATTTCGGACGGCTCTACGAGTGTTAATATGATGAAAAACGAGAAAGGGAATACGGCTCGAATCGGTTCGAGGTCTGATCCGAGAGAGCGCGTGTGTCGAAATCGGACGCGCGCGTATTCAAGAGGTCATGGCTAATTTTACGTTACGCCCGTGCCTCGTAATTATAGTACGGCTTTAATCGCGCGAGTGGGAACTCCGTCTATAATTGAAGTGATTTAGTGCCGGTAGATACTCCGCGGGATGTCGAGAGCGCGCGCCCTATGCCCCCTTCTTTTCCAGTTTTTCTCATGGGCTCGAGAGAGAAAAAAAGGAGTGAAATGCACTTTCTACGCGATCGAAAAAGTCTTACGGGATAGACCGCGCATTCACCTGTTCGATTCGTCGATAAATGATTTCGTTAGAGCCGCGATGAAAAAAATAAAAGTGAAAATGAAATCTCGAATGAGATAGTTTTAATTTTGTATAAGGAGAGAATTTTCGGCGAAGTTTATTCGTCTATTCCGTAAATCGATAAATCAAGCGAAGCATGGAATAATGAAGCACCGAAGCGAGAAAAATGGCGCCGAAACGAACGAGCGGGGCCGAGAGTGCGTCAAAGTCGACTGCGTGATCGATGGTCGCACTCTCACGGGTATACCCAGATGACCGGCTTATCACCAGACAGGCCTCTCTAGCCTTGACGCGAGGAGAAGAGTGGAGAGAAAAAAGTTCAGAGTCACCGTCCATCACAATTCGGCATCGATATTTACGCGTCCGTAATCAAAGGCCACCATCTCGTCTATTCTACATCCGGTTTTTTACTCAGCCCGAAAATCGGTATTGAAATTTCAAATAGGACGGATTGGATAGAGAAAAAAACAAAATCGATAAGCCAAAGATCGATCTGCGAGAAGAGCGAACGAAATGAATCGCGAGGGGATCGCGAAGAGAGTTCTCATTAACGTGAACTTCCCGATGAAGCATTCGGTGCATCGTGAGCCAAACGAGGTGATGCATTGTCTTAGTAATTAGTTAGACGAGAGTATAGTAGACATACACACGCGAACACATGTATAACAGTGGAATGGACGAATGGCTCCCGCGCTCGCGGTCGATCACTTTAATCGATTTTGCGGGACTGACGCGCACAAGAACCAAACGGAGATTGTTAGATCGGGCTTGATGAATGGCCGAATTATCTTCGTCAATGAAAATCGTTAATGAGGGTAGCGCGTCTCGTAAAGACAAAGGTGAGATGGGGGAATAGGGGAAGTCGATAATTTATGTGAACGTCGTCCGAAGGGGAGATTTCTTCATTTAAATTCAATTATGTCAATCAAGCATTCGTGACGTGTTGCGCCGTTGTTAAAAAGAAAAAGTCCGAAACTCGACTCGTTGATTACATTTTATAGCTAGGAAATATTATACATATATATTTTGTATGTTCATTCATACTAATTTTTATATATCTGTATTCGAAAATACAATAATGTAGTCTATTGTTCCAAATATCTCGGAATCGTTGATTAGCTTCGGCCCAATTTTCGTTAACCACTGCAGGTGGTCTTTCTTGTGAAGTGCGAAATCCTGGAACTCTGCGGTTCTATTAAATTCCATTGTTCTGTCGGATACGTGAAACAATGAGGTCAGTGCGGTATACCTCCGGCACATCTCGAAAAACAAAATCTACCGAACGACAGACGTAATCGGGCGTAAAGCTAAGACAATATGCTGAAAAGCGGAAAACTTTGAAAATCTGTATAGGCGTAACCGAATCGAATCGTGTAATTTGCGAAAATCTATCAAATGTTCTCGTAAGAATTTCGAAAGAGAAGAATGGCGCGGAAACAATAGTTCGGAAAGAACAAAACACTTAAGACAATACGTTCTACTTGATTGATGAAAAATTTAGTTCGGTATGCAACGGTAAGTTATCGGAATAGTGTGAGGCGAGGAAATCGTTAAAACGGTAGGCGTTAACGGCTGATTATAATTTTCGTTGTGAACGAAACAGTAGTACCGCTTGAGTGCACCTGTTGGAGAGAACGAACGTTGATAAGAAGGTATTCGAAACCTTTATTCCATGACGAATCCCGTATTTCCTACGTTAGGTATGACGTCTCGCGCGTTTAGTGTAAACGGATGTTGCATTAATTAGAATACCAACAAGTGAGTATAGGACATTGCAAACGACGCAATAAGGAAGCATCATAAAGCTATTCCCCGTAATGAGAATTCATTCGTCTGCTCTGACCGCTTGTCCGCTACGCAACGAAAACAACACATGAGAAAAAAAAAAGGATGGAAGAAAGAAAAAAGAAAGAGGGAGGAACCGGGTGCCCCCTTCCATTAAAAGTTGCAAACGATCTCTGCCTAATGAGATACGGAGACGTTAATGACCACTTTAATTGGATTGTTAATTTTCAGAGATGAATTCATAGGTTAAAAATGCAAAAGCTAATAGCGCCGAGTAGGGAGAAGTCTCACGGATCAAATGGGCTATTTTGAGACCCCTTTCGGGTTCCCTGGTTCCGTCAGAAGCGAGAGAGCCATTTTTACAATACGAGAGCGACGCGCGCCCCTTTTTTCTTCTCGCTTAGGTTTATCTTTTTTGCGTCCAACAAATTGAAGCCGATTCCTTGAAAAATTTCTCGCTACCGATATATCGCATGTCCCATACCTGGAACGGCGATCGATCTACGAGTATCGGATGACAATAATGAATCAGCGGATCGACAGAGACAGCGAGCGCGGAATCATCGGCCGCGATTGGCCGGAGCCGTCAACCTTCTCACGAGTATGGATAGACGCGGTAGACCTACTTTCCTCGATGCACGGTAGACGATAGAGAGAAAGAGAGAGAGAGAGAGAGAGAGAGAGAGAGAGAGAGAGAGACAGAGAGAGGATCAGACTAGGAGGGAACAAAAAAAACGGAGCAACCGGAACGCGCCGACTCACTCCTAAAGGGAGCCCCCATCGAACGGGAGCGCCCGCACACTCCTGGAAAGCGGTAAAGAAGAATGGAATAAAAGTGGGGCTATGAAATCACGATTATCCCAGAGGTTTTCTCATGAGCCGCATTAGGAGAGCCGCGTGAAACGGAGTTTAGGCGTTTTTTGGAAGACAATGGGTTAAACGAGGAACGCGAGGCGAACGATAAGAAAAAGTAAAACGAGAGGAGAGACGCTAGAGAGAAAAAAAATTGTATCAGCTAGGGCGAGAGATAAAGCGGCAAACGAGAAATTTTTTGGGCAAACAATGAGCGGAAGAATGCCGTCGATTGTGGCCGCTCATTGTCTTCGATTATGGCCCTAGCAATCCGTCCTACTTGTTTTACTCGTTTTTTTTTTTTCAATTTTGCACGACCTTGCCGCAAATCTTTTTGCACACCCGAGTCTCGATCTAGCTATCAACGGAATATCTTCCCAAGCTCTATTTGGTCGTTTCCGATCCAAGATCGCGAAAAACGTTGGGCGTGTACTGGCTTCCACATTCAACAAACAGAATCGCGATCGTTCCGAGGGAAAATCCGATCCTCGAGCTCGCGCGTTTATAAGAAACTCGAGCGAGCACGGAGAGAGCAATCGGTGTTTCTTCATACCCTATCCACGGCAAATTGTTACGCGGTCTAATTCGTATTTATGCGACTAATTTAATCGGCGCGATGGCGCATTTCGCAACGACCAAACTGTCCCACCAATTAAAAACACGCTCGTTTAACGCGCTACACATTTTTTCCCCCTTTCCTCGGTCCGGCCGCACATGCACAGGCAAAAAAGATGGGAACGAGAGTCGAGAGAAATAGAGAAGTCCGCACGCAACAAATCAGTGCGCAATCAAACCGTAAATCTGTCGCGTAAACGAACGAGCCTCGCTCTTTCTCTCTCTCTTTTTTTTTCGTTAGCCTAAGCGCAAAAGACGCCGAAACGAGCGTATCTCGAAGAAGGAGGATAGTGAGTTTCGACGGAGGAATTTTTCGTCAACGCTTTACCAGCCGAACTGCGAATCTCAGGCGGTCGTTCCAGAAAATTTAACCCTAAGCATTTCGTAATTAATACGTTGGTCCTGGTGGGAACCGGAGGTTGCGGTTTACGCGTTCTCTTTTCTTCGTTGAGACCACGCTCCCTCGAGAGAGGCCACACCAACCGCGAGCTCGCGGGCGCGCGCGGCCAGTGCCATTACGGATTTTCTAAAATTGGGCTCACTCGATCGTAAAACCGCGGCAAGAGAGGCCTCATTTCCACCCTCCCCTCCCCACTTCGCTTGTCGACACTTGGTACCCAGCTGCCGAGCGCGTGCTCGCGCGCGCCACCGATCGACGCTCATCGAGTTTATAGCTTGCCGGAAATTGCGTTTCCAGAATATTTCCTCTTTCTCGCTCTGTACTTGGATTTCTACTATTTATCCGAGACTAATTGCACATTTTCGTATCAAATTAATGAAATAGCGATTTTATCGCGCGACTGCTGGGTTAGTTTTTTCACGCGAAGGGACCAGTCTGGAATCCGCAGATATCGATATCATATAGACTTCGGTATAATAACCAGTTTGAGAACTTATACGTCCAACCCGCGATCGAGTAGTCGAAAGAAATACAAAAAGCCGAATACGTGAGCAGGATATTTTAACAATTCATCCTCTCGGAAGGACGCGTCGATATTCGTAAGTACATATGTACATGCGCGCACGAGCATAGTTAATATTGATCGTTGGACTCGAGAGGGCGAGAACCATTCTCCTCTCGTCGTCTTTTATATTCCGTCGTGATAATTTAACACGCAGAGTCGTTCGATACTCACGTCCCGAATCGCGAACTCGCCACTTTACATACAATTCGTTTGTCCGATTATCAATCGGTGCAAGACCGATCTGCGATTTATCGAGTTGATCTTTCTGTTAAAAAAATTTAATATTCTCCGTTCTCCTTCCCATTATCTTTGGCATTGATACCGCAAATAGAAAAGATTTCATTACACTCCCGTATTCTATTAACATCCCTCATACAAATTGAGATAAAGGGAAATACGAGCTCGTAAAATACGAATGCAACTAATTGTAAGCGAGCTCTTTTATAACGTAGGTGTGCCACAGTTACGCTTGTCGCCACGCCAGGCTTCTCGTTCCGGAACGCGACGATGCGACCGACTGCCTCGGCTAATCGAAAAAGGAACCCGAGAAGAGAGGTAAAATAATAACGATCGAGGTGCAAAATTAATGAACGCGTTCGTTAAGGTGGCATTGCGAGACCGAAAAATAAAACCTCGAAGACACGCGCCCTTTATAGGTACTCGACGTGCGCGTTTGAAAATCCTTTCTCGGCGAGTGCGGCTAGATTTCAATACGGATAAAACGATAGTGCGATGTGTATTTTCTGCGAATCGGTTGCCGATTGTAAAACTCGTTACAATTCGGGGTCATGAATCTCGTGGGCCGTGGCAATAGAGAGATAGTCGCAATGACTGCACCATGCCCGCGGTTACGGCTAGTGGTGCGCAGTTCCCTCTCTCGTTGTATTTTGTATTCCCCCGTTTCACGTTATATTCCTCTCCTCCTAGCCGTCTCCTTTTTTACTTGCTTGGCCACTTGTGCGTGCCGGCGTGCCTCGAACGATCGCTTCGAACGCGGAAAGGGAGAGAGTGAATCTAAGCGCTCGCACACGTGACTTCCACGCGACATGCGGTTGAGCCTTCCGCCCACAGTACGGTCGTAGGTACCCTCGGCGACTATTAAACTCGATCGTAAATCTACATCGAAAGCAACGGAATCGGTAATGAATCTCTCGAGCAACTGTTACATTTTCGGTGCGAATACGAGTTTCGTCAAAAGCTCGCGTTCTTCGAAGAGTTTCCATTGTGGCGGGAGAAGAGATCGTTTACATTGCTTACACTCAGATATATAATATATATACGTGCTCGTATGCAGATACGATAGACGCACGAGATGGTCGCGATGACTGCGTCATGGACGGTTCCGGCTAGTGGTGCGCAGTTCCCTTTTCGGTCGGTGTAGCACTTTGTATTTAGTCTTCCTCTACGTTCTCCCACTCTCTCCCTCTCTCTTTCTCTCGCGCGACGCGCTGTTTCGCGCGCGCGCGCGCGCGTATTGCACGCGCGTGTATAAACCGCCGAACAGAGAGAACGAGAGAGAGTAAAACGGGGGTACCAAGTTACAAAGCGTGCCAACGTTCTGGCGGGCGTGCTTCCTCCGGGTGTCCGCTCCAGTGGGCCAAACCAACCGGCCTGCCCCGGTCAACGTTAAATATATGCTTTTGCCTCGAACGTTAAATTACCTTCTATCCACTGTTTTACTTTTTATTCGTCGCGTCGAGTTCAACAACGTGTTCTGCCAAAATAATCTTCTCGGCTTATCAAGAGTGCATCATCGCACTGAGATTTCGTGAATACTCGAAGAAGATCGCGGGAGAGCTCGGAAAGATCGATCGAGAAGCTCCCGATGACGATAACCAGTCGGATCGCGTATCGTTATCGTTGTTGTCACTGCAGGACGCGAGTAAACAGCCGCGCGATCTATCTTCCTTTTTTTCTCATTATCACGAAAAAGTGAGCTCGTTCCGCTATCGGTATATACTCTTTTTTTATCGCGAGACTCTGGGTTATCGGTATCGCCGAGCTCCACTTTTTCCTTCTACGGAATTCTTACGAGATCCGAGGAGTCTCGCCCTTCGCATAAGGTCATCTATCCGAGAAATCCAGTGGCATAGGCGCGAGGGAGAAGGCAGCGGACGATCGATCGATCGATCGATCGCGCAATAAGCGATGAGTTCGAGTTTATACGCGAGGAAAAAAACTGGGAAATATACGAAGCAACGATTTACGTCACGGCATCTCGAGCGCGCGATATTAAACGCGGGGTCGGAGTGTCAGTGGTTGTTTTGTCTGTGAGAGGCGAGAAGAGGATGCGAGCTCCGGTCGCGTGTGCGTCTCGCGCGAACGCTCACACGTTTAAGCTGGCGCGACGGTTTCGATAAGGCCCCCTCCTACGAAAAGGCGTATTAATACGTTACATCGGTCGTGTTTTCTTGGCCGTAAAACCCGACAGATACCGATCTGACTCCGATTTAACTTATTTTCTACGAACAAGGGGGATACTTTGTTTGCGCTCCATACAATACGATATAGGGACTGGGATGCACGTGAGTGGCGAGGTCGGTCCGACGAGAGGGTCACGAGAGGCTCGTACCGGGAGGTTAGCTCCGGTGACCTACGCCGAGATCCTCTTGCCGCAATGCACGGGATATAATACAAAGCGCGATGCCCCCAGGCCGCACGCGATAACGCGCGTGCACACCGAGCATATATCCAGTCCCCCCGTTGTAAAAGTATTTTTCGAGTCGACGGGGGAAGAGCGCGTGTAGCGAAATAAGAAGCCGTCGAATCGATCGGCGGGGGTCGAAGGTCGGAGATACCGGGCACACGCAACCGGTCTCTTACAACGCTGCCGCGAACGAGTGTATATGTAAAAGAGGATAAGAGCGTTGTAACCGCGAGGTCGGCAGCGAAACACCGCCGTGAGGCAACAAGAGACCGAGATTAAAGAACCGAAAAATGAATGAGCCTTATCGTAGTTTCCCTCTCGCTTTTTTCCTACGCTTTGATTTATTTTCGTAATTGCTACGTTATCAACCGCGGCACCGCCTCGTAAGAACCGTCGTGCGTATATGCGATGATAATAAGGCGGAAAAAAAAGGAAAAAGGTCGGAAAAACGAGTGCGCCTCTTGGAGCTCTTACGGCGTTATCGCTGCCGCGCGCGTCATAGGCGGGTCCGTTTGACAGTGGCTTCTTCCACCGAGATTACGCCGATCTCGCGTATATTTATACGTTAACCGAAATTGTTTACGTCTCGAATAGCGAACTCTGTTTTCCCTCGTATAGCAGAATCCTCCAGAAATATGGTTCAAGTTCAAAAACGTTTATTCGCATCGGGGATGCGCGATCGTAATCGTCGTCGATACCGAATAGACTGGCGTCTTGAATCGCTGAGATGTCTGGGTCGAAAAAAATGATTTGATTATAAATCGATTATCATTTTTCCGTCGAGCAAACGTGGTCGAAGTCATGTTCGATACTCTTGCGCAATCTAATCTGGTGCTGCGTGGCATTGGTTTTATAGGTGCGAGAGCTTATCATTTCCGATAACCTCAAGATACCAATCAACGCTCGAGAGGCTTTCACGAAAGTGTTCGCACGTGACGACGTTATCGACGCGAAATGAAATAAAAATCGGTCCCACGCGGTTTCTCGTGACCGGCACGGGCGATTGTGTCGAAGCGTGGCTCGATCGGGCGATCTGCGATAAAAAAAAAATATCGATTCGATCCTTGACTTCGGCGTCGCGTCTGCGAAAATTTCGCCAAGTCGGGGACACGTATCGTTGTGTTTTGTCTCGATCGATCGGCCGAGCGTGACTCGCGACAAGACGACTGGAAACTTCCACCCTGACGAAACACGTCGCAACCGTCGGACTTGGCTTCGAAGTTCGGCATTGTCGAAGGTATAAACACACACACAAGGCACTCGAGCATTTCACAATAGACGAGAATACTCCCCGATCGGCGAGTAAACATGTTTGCAAGGGAGTGCTCCACAAAATGATAAATTATCGTGACACGTCTAGTTTGCCATTAAGCCCCGCGATAAATGAAAAGGAAAAGTTATTATCGCGTCGGTACGAGAGACGATGTGCGAGCGCGCGCGCGATAGAGAGAGAGAGAGAGAGAGAGAGCACTCTATACGCGGAATAAATCTCGGAGTCATCTAGTCAAAGGACGGACCGCGTCGTGCCGCGTGGCCGATTGTATTTTTCTCTCGCGATAGCCGTAAAGCAACCGCGAGAAGCGAGGACAGTGTCAGCCCAGCGGTTATCGTTCGCGATAACATCGTGAACTTTGCGTGTCCTGAACGCCTCGCGTTTTATCGACACCCCACGCGAAGTGCGACGTCCACTCTCGGCGATTAATCTCTTGCTTTGCCGATTCGCTTTCGTATCGAATCGTGTCAAGAATTAACACCACTTTCCTCGAAAACAATATAAATAGCACCGAGAGTAATCTAACCGAAAATACTTTCTCACGATGGGAAAACCGTTTATACGTTAAACGTTATATACGTGAATTAATTTCAGAGTCACGCGATCGGTTATAGTAAACGGATGACATCTGGTTTAGTTCGTTCAGATTCAAGAAGATTATCACCTGGATGCACCTGTACGACTTCCGTACGCGGAAGTGCGACAAGCGCGGCGTGACGAGACGACGTAAGCACCCTCTTCCCATTCGCGGTAGCATCATCCAGCCCCTCCGAATTCAGTAGGCCGGTGTTTCCTGTTTCGGTGGATGGCGCACGTGATTCTTGCTCGTTGGGGTGGGGACTTTTCGAGTCGTCGAACCGTGGCTCTGATTTCCATTGTCGAGATGTCTGTAAGAAAATTTTAGTTAATTCAATGAAAAAATACCTAAAACGAGAAGAGAAGTTTGTTTTCCATTGGATTGCTTTCCTAGTCTCACGTTTCGAGGACCCACCTGTATTACATATACTTCACTGGAGAGGTTACTCACAAACTCTGAACGATCAACTTCGATGTATCTGAAGTTTCCATCGTTGGAGTCCAACGATATTTCGAAAAAATTTTTTTTCGTAAAACAAGTTCACATATCTTCTTAAAATACTCTTGAACAACGGAAAAACACCTTTATAAAATAATTTTTGAACAAAATTTTTAACACGGCTATCCGTGTCCAACTTGGTTAAAAATGACCAATGTGGTTAAAAATGGTAAAAAATTATCTCATAAATGTGTTTTTCCGTTGTTTAAGAGTATTTTAAGAAAATATGTGAACTTGTTTTACGAAAAAAAATTTTTTCAAAATATCATTGGACTCCAACGATGGAAACTTCAGATACATCAACTTCGATAACCCCGATTGAGCCCTTTAATTCTGATTACGTTTCGCAAATAAATGAAATACCGAGTAGCGTTAAAAATTTGAGTAGTTTTTCTAAAAAATATTAAATGGGTAAATGGTCGGTTGCTCCCAAGACTGCGGTAATGAAGTGCGTGAAATAATTGCGCCGTTGAGTCAAACGCGTTGAGTAACGAAACGAAACGGCGATGAAAAAAAAGGGAAAAGAAGGGGGTGAAGAGGGATGGATGGAAAAGACAATTGGCGGGAGTCGGTTTACGACGCGAACGTCCAGTGAGCCCGGCTAGTCGAGTCCTCGTCTCCTCGTCATGGCTCGACGCTCCAACAACTGCCTGTACATCCGCTTTTGATTTCTGTATACGTATAAACGAACAGGTGGGCCAATGCGACTCTGCGCATATACTTATTCGTCTTCCTATTTCCGCTTGACGCCTGTATTACGTTGACGAGATTTGCATTTTGGATGCGTTGCACGGAGCGACCCCGCACAATTAAACCCTCAACCCTGGCAAACTTTACCCGTCAACCGAAGAAGCGCAATTTCGATCTTATCGCGAATTCGTTCACGATTAGGCCTGGCATTAGCGGGAATTGATTCTATCGAAAAAAAAAAAAATTCGTCCATCCAGTATGATCGATGGCGCATAAACACCGATTCGTGTACGATGTATCTCATACGGAATATTAATGATTTTACCGTTGAAGGGGATTAATTATCGTCGAATCGAGGTCTACATCTCGAGTCGAAACAGCATCGACAAGAGAATTTTCGAGGGTGAATAACGATTGGCTCGATTAAGACAAATCGCGAGGCAGATTGAGCAATCACCGATGCGAGCCGATCTTCGCATCGGCCTGCTAATAATCGCCTCAAATTCGCCTAATATTCGATATTAATCATCGACCATCCCAACTTGAGAGAAAAAATATCAGAAAGAGTTTCCATTTAACGAGCAATATTCATCGATCGTTAATTACCCTCTGAAACTCTAACGCGATAAGTTCGTTGACGGCACGCGTTTCTTAATTCATTCTTGAGATTCGAAAAAAGAAGAGCGAGAAAAGATCGCTACAAGGGGCCTCTCCATGACGATTCTAAACTGTGATTCATGGTGATTACGAGCGCGGACAAAGTCGGTACCAGAAAACAAAAGAAAAGCGAATATGAGGGAGGAAGAGAGAAAAAGAGAGAGAGAGAAAAGAAAAGCGTCGATGTTAAACTAGCCGGGCTAACTTTATGGCTCGTCATATAATTCTCGCCCCACCTATTCGCATTCTCTATCTCTCTCCCTCCGTATCGCGTCTGCCTTGCGATTTTAATTACCGTCAACGCCGCGGTTTATCGCGGAATCGTACTTTCGGGCAAATTTATCGATACTTGGCGCGCGGCTTGCGCTAATTTATAAGCTTGGATACCGTCAGGCTAATTAATATTTGTCGCCATTATACCCACGTGCCATCCGGTTCGACGATTGACCGTGGGCCTCTCGTGACAAAAAAAAACCATCGCCTGCTATCCGATACTTTTTTCCTAGCAAAAGATAGAGGAAAGTGGGGGATAACGGATGACCAGGGACGGATGTAAGTTTGGTAATATTCTCTTCGCAGCGTGAAAATTTACATACACGACTGCCGTGAACGTGAATATTTTTCATTGGTACTGTGGTTCCGAAGAAATTCAAATTTCCACGCACTGCCCGTGTCATGGTTTCCTTGCGTGCGATGGAAAGTACGACAGGAACAGAATTGCCTCTTGAATTATACTCGCGATGGTGTTAATAACGTAATCTATACAGTGGTAATGAACGTTTATAAGAATACGCGGAATGTCTTGGTCGCATCGAGCATAAATAATACAGCAACTATTATCTGGCGTCGATCTATGGAGATAAGCGATTCGTGGTATCTGTACAAACGTCACGTACGGATTTTGTACAAGGTTTCCGTGGTATCCTTCGTTCTGACACAGAAGCGCGGTTAACCTGGTGTCGCGCGACGAAAATCTTACACTTCGCGCCCAAGTAAGATCGTTATCTAATTGAGAAGTCCGTCGGGACGCGCGAGATCGTTGACAAGCGTATCTCGGGATATCGACTCCCCCTCTGATCGATGTTTATGCCCTCGAGTAAATAACACCCACGATAAATTAGGAATACTTTTTTCGTGGGAGAAGGAGCGAGGAGGAACCGGAGGGAGCGATCGATGTACAACCGGGGCGTTCCGAGTCCTCTCGTTTTAAGGCCCTAATGGCGTCGTGCACGATGATCGGAGGCTTCTTTATTTTTGCTCGTTAACGAGCGAGAGGAGAAAAAGGGCGAAAAAGGGGAGGGAAGAGGGGACACGAGAGATAGGGGTTTTGCAACAAAAGGAAATTCGTGTAGGTATATACGAGCGGCCTGCCAAACCAGATTACAAACTGATTCCCGGTTGATGTTATCCAAGATTACGAGATAAGGCCGTATAAGAGCTTTCGTATTGGTGCATACGTGCGTTGGCGAAATACTATACGGAAGCGCGCGTCGTTCGAGGAGCACTCGCGCGCGAACGAAAGAGGAAGGGAGAGATAATGACGAAGTGCACGAACGACAAGCGACATCTACCGCTCCCTCGCGAGGTGTTTTTAATTAGCCGTTCGGCGTATATACGAGGCGACGTAAACCGCTACCCAAAATATTCACGATGCAAAATGTCATGTAAAAAAAGTCACTCTGCAGTTTCATTAAGAGGTACCTATCTTTTATAGAATCTCGAATCGACCACGACATTATACGTTACCATAGTCGAATGACGTTTCGCTGCCAAAATTGAATCGCGCGCTTGTACTCGTACCGACTATCCTGATTCAATTAGCATTTTTGCATATAACGTTCGTCAAAGAAATACTCTCGGGTGAAATTGATAAATTCCATCACGGAGAGAGTCGAATCGATCGGGACAGGAACAGGCTCGTATCTCTCGATGGCACGAGCTTCTGGTAAAATTATTGAAAATTCAGGTGAGATTTTTCCACCGTTATTTCTCGATGCACGAGGAAGCCAGATGATTTGCGAGGCTGAAACTGGCGCTCGCTACCAAATATGGTTTTTAATTAGCCGAACGTACTACGCTTAAATTACAGGCGTGTATCTGTCGTACGGTGAAAATTACCGCGGCGTCTCTCGCAGAATAAGAGAAAAGCGCCGACCGTATAATAAATTTAAAAGAGCCTCGCGCGCGAGTGAGAACGCCGCAATTTATAACGCGCATCTCGCTCGCTGGCTAGATTGCGGTAATGACGTAATTGAGAACCAGACTGAAAACAATCTTCGACTCTCGTTCGAAAAATGCAACACGAGTACGCTCTGGATTGAATATTTTTCCGCCGTTTCGGTCGATCGATTAATCACGCGAGGTGAGGAAAAATGACGAAGAGGGCTGTACAAGAAGGCGCGAGTCCGGTACCTTGTCGAGATTTTTTAATTAACGCGCAGTACCCCGGCTATGGGAATTACGATCTCTTCGCGATATACATAGCACCTCTCTCCTCCTACCGAACGCGAAAATGATTAATTATATGGGTCTGTATATATATGTATGCACGTTGGCCGGAGTTTCCTCTCGCGAGCTCGCGCGCTCGCGACCTTGCCACGGCGCGTGTACACCCGCCGAAAGATACTTATCGGCGTGATTTACATCGTCGTTAAAACGCGAACGCGACAACATAACCGCCTAGGCTCGGGCTACTTCGCTCTCGTGTATTTAGGCTTCGCTTATCCGCGCAATTAGGCTTATTTGCGTATTACTCCATCTCTCCTCTACGCCCAACCAGATTTCAACCGATCCTGGTAGGAAAATTTTTTATCTCATTTGCATTCTTTTTATCGAGAACCAGAAGCAGCTGGCAACCTGTTTTTTTCTCCCCAGATATACCTTCCACATTCCCGTACGGTCTCGTGTGTCTCGACTACCTACTACGGCTTTTTCGCCTCATCAACCTGATGATGTTCATAGCTCAATCAGCCGTGTACCGCAATTTATGCACGCATTATACCCCGTGTGCCACCGTACGCGCGCATATCCGACGACTCGCGTGTCGCGACTATAAATCTTAGTCTCCCCTTCCCCCCTTTTCTCCACCTCGTATCGTCTAGTATATAATAATCTTGAGATTTTTATGCAAAATCGACGAAAGGAGCCATTCCACGCAAATTGAATGCCCTATTTTTTGTCGAAACGTATCGCAGATGCGCGATATTTATGCATTAAAGACATAAAAATTTTTCGGCAAACCAGCTCCGGTGATTCGTCTCCCGCTACGTGTGTTATACAGCGCGAGGCAAAACTTCCCAAACGGTCAATTATCTCGAGAACTATGAGGGAGACAAAAAACCTGACCCGACAGAAGCTTCTTGGTTCGTCTCAAGGTCGGCCCACCGTCGTCATAACATGCATCGCTTGAAATATTAAATATCTCGTCCGAGGACTTTCGAGACTTTTGGAATGCGCTGTATATCGCGTAAGAACGTACACGGGTAGAGCGAAATGATAAAAATTAACCCCCAAATTAGATACTCCAAGGTCGTTTTCACGCAAATTGATTTTTCGTTAAATTACGGATAATGATATGACATTATTTGTCTTTCCTGGATAATTAAACCTCTCTTTCTTCGAGCCGTTCGCTTTAATTTCGTACATGTGAAACAACGGAGCAACGAAAAAAAAAGGAGAGCCCAGAGTCGTGATTGAAAGCGCGTGAATAATTGCGAGGAAAGAGCCAGTCACGTGGAGAGAAAAAAAAGAACTCTTAGGATCGGAGATCCGTGAATCCTGTTATTTCTAATTTTTCAGAGGACTCTCTCGGTTCGTGTTGAACGCATTGCGACGCTCGGCGATGTAGGCAATCATCCAAGAAATCTATGGTCGCGAGAAACGAAAAGGACGTGTGCGTGTTTCTTCTAGTCCACTCTTGGTTTTTATGCCTGGCGAAATCGTCTATAATGTCCTAGACATCCTTCGGTCTTTGTGCGACGTCGCAAGATAGAGGAAACGTTACAGATCGACACGCCGAAATATCGCATAGGAGATGGGAAAGGGAACTGTGATTCGGAGAGAGCCCGAGGCGAGCAATTAAATATGATTCTACGTTATTAAAGAAGAATTCGTGATGGGACACGTCCGAAAACACGCACCGTTGCGTAATGGTGGGAATGAATTGTATTCTCTATTCACTCCCTCTCTTCTTTCCGATCCCATTTCTCTTCTAATTTTTGCTCTTCGTTCCCAATCTTTCTCTATTTCCGTGAATTTCTTCACACCCTCATTTCGATAAATATTCACGATTGGTATTCGTAATATTTATTCACATTGAAAGAAAGCTAGTGAAATTTATAAAAATAATTTTCAGTCAAATCGCGGTGTAATTTTTTTCTTCGAGCCAAATAATACGAAATTTTATCACGATATTTTCTCGCAGACCCAAACGTGGTTTATCTGCTGTCATCCGGTATATAACATTATCGCGACAGGTTGTTTGGTTCGTGGGCTCGGCCATATTACAGGGAGATAGGTGAGCAGAGGTGGAAGGGGTGACGATAGAGATTTGTAAAGAAATGTACCCACACCGGCGAGAGTCAACATACCCGATGCGCGCGATTTGTTTGACTTTCCCAGCGGGCAGAAAACGGCATTTTATATCTCTCCGCTCTCTTTGGCCGACGCGTTCAACTCTTTTTTCAATAAATGCAACAAGTGCCGCTAATTGAGCGATACCGCGATACTATATTCGCATGTAAATTTATTCCAATTACTTCCTCTGGCGTACAAAAAAAATCAGATAAAAGATTTCACAATTCGCAACTGAAATTGACGATCCAAGATAATGTCCGTCGGCTAGCGTAATTGAAATAAACTAAAAAATATACATTTGCGTATAAACAATAATCTCAAAAGTATATTAACTTATGCCTGTACAAATTAAACGCGCGCTTAAGCGAGTCAAAAGAGATTATTCGCCGAGGAGCGTCCCACGGCTGATTTGTACGGGATAAACAACTGTAATACAATCCGGATACTCGTATTCGCGTTCTGATGCGTCGCACAATTATTTTCTCTTGTTGTGTGCGCCGTATAGGTATACGCGAGCTCATTCACAAGGGAGTAGAGATGAAGACCGGCAAAAATTTCTCAATTTCAACGAAACGGCCATCTCGGTTGTTACATCCGACGTCAGCGAGTATAAAACCTTCTTGGACACGGGTGCCGTACTTCCTGTCCCGTATTGCTTACGCACACGGCCCATCGTGATTACATTTATTACCGTGTCGTGACCGTCGATTCTTTTCGATACGAAACCATTTTTATGCAATCAACTCTGTATTTCTTTTTGGTGAAACAACGAAAAAAGCTCCTTCTCCGCGGGCCCAGCGGAATAATTTCACGGACGATCAATTTTAAATTTCTTATACAACAGAAGATAATAACATCATACGACGAGATATTTACATACGCCCGTTGATGTCTCGCTTCGAGTTAGTTTTCGAAACTATACGCTGCGTTTGCGATAAAAAAGCATCGCGTAATTTTACTCTAGAATCGCGACGGAGATTTCTCGAGATTTTCTCGGAAAATGGTCGACAGGGCGCGGATGTTAGATAAACCTCTTGGGTGGGCTATTATAAGGGAGTATCCTGGCTCAATGACAGCAGATTATCTTTGGTCCTTTAAGGGTTGCGTTACCCCGCGGGCGCGTGGATTTCGTGGGGCGCGAGCGAGCGGCCTCACAGGACGGACGGAATTGCATCGACCCTAATTTCCTTTTAACCAACCTTATCATCTACCGTGCGCGCGAAGAAACGTTCCTCTCGACGGTAATTTGTCCGCGTGGACAGGTGCCGAAACGAATGGACCACACGGGATGCGTGAGCGCGCCACGAGACCGGCTCTTGATTATCGCAAATAAAAAAGAGAATTAATAATTTTTCGATCTTATACCAAGTTATTGAATTACCAATATTTCAAATTTTTTACGCAGCCGAAAGCGTATTTGCATGATATTGAGAATTTTCAAATCAGTTCGAATTATTATAGTCTGGAATAATGAAAAAATACAGTAATTTGGTTTTTACGATATTCAGCTCCAAAAAACTGGAAGCTTACACCTATATCATGTGTGGACGATCCGCATCATCATGATATCGAGCCGTGATTCGATAGTGTCTTCGGGCATCGTAATTTCGCACAATTTCAGATTAGATACACCGTCAAATATATCTGTTGGGTCTCCCTGCGCGGCACCCTCAACCGTTTCGAATCGCCGTCAAAGTATTTTGTATCTCAATTCGCCAAAGGTCATATAGACATTAATAAATAGTTTCATTCTCTTCGTTTAAAAAAAGGCATGTGCTCTTTTGAATTTATAAAGGCATATTTTAGAGGGATTAAATTAACTTCTTCGAAGTTGTTCAGACGATAGCCAACCGAAATAAACGTTTCAAATGATAGTAACGAAGCAGTTAATCGCTTCTAAAATCGGAATTAACAAAAATACAATCTGACTCGAGCAAAAATTCCGGAAGTATTTCGCGAGCAGTCGACGCCAAGCTAATACTGAAAAACGGTAAATATCGTCCGAAGTTACGCGGAACGAATCATCCTGAAAGTACCCCGAAGGATCATCGCTGGTGCACCGTCTGCTCGCGGGTTGAAGTCTCGCCGATTTCGCGTCTCAGCTTCGTCGTTGAGCAGGCCGAGATAGGAGTTTCATCCTGACAAATGACACAGGCACGTTCTCGATTTTCGGCTGTATAATTATACGCACGCTGGCTTCGAAAAATGCGGGGAAAAGGCATAATACGCTCGTGAAAGCCTGAAAAATTGGATACGAGTGCAGTGCTCTCGAAAATGCGCCGATAAATATGGCACGGTAGACCGCGAGGAGGATCGATCGTACGGTTCTCGGCCGTGGAAGAATTGTTAATGACCGCATGTGCGTAAACGCGAGTCTATAATTAGACAACAAGAACAACAAAAACCTCGCGACAATTTTTCGTGCCAAGACAAACATACGATAGTGAAAAATCGTACTGAAAGTTTTTGGAAGTGACGAGGCGAAGAGAGGGAGGACTTGATCGATCTAATCGGTCTAACCGAAAGACAAATCGACGAGACATGTGCGCACGCGGGCCTACATCCTCTCTCGACAAGTACGTATTTCGAAAAACAGCCGAAGACTAATAGACGACAATTAACGGAGAGATAATTGCGGTTCCTGACGGCGGTACGATGTCGCCACGTGCTTCGAACTACAATTCACGGTTAGGAGGGAAGTCAAAAAAGCGACGAATATCGAGAAAAAAAAAATAACGTCGGAAGTCTAGGTCGAGCGCTGAAAGTGAATCGACAAGGCGGCGCGTGTCTCTCTCTCTCTCTCTCTCTATGGAGTGCGTGGGACGCGCGTGGACGGAACTACGCGAGAGCGTGCGTGCCGCTCGCGGAGGATGCGAGGGGGCGGCTCGGGTCCGAGGTAATGACTGGAGCTTCCTGCGCACCCGTTACCAGGGGATAACCCGCGCGTCGTCTTTTTCCCTGCAGGAAATCCGATGTTTAATCTGATTTTCTGGATACGCTCGCTCCCTCTGTCAACTCACCGGCAGCCGTTCTTTGCGCGTAAAAAAATAAATCGAGCGAGAAAGCTGAGAAGCTGATAAAATAATAACTCATTCGATCTCACGAAATATTTGAAGAATTTTTCACCCAAAAGATTTTCATTTTCATCTAACAAAATATCCTTTCAGTTGTAATTACGCTTTCACAAAAATATCGCTTCCACAATATTTTTTTCTCAGTGTACGATGGAAGCTTATCGCATAGCTCGGTAGATCACGCTATTCTGCAGTGGCGTTCGTTAACATTTGATAGCGAGATAAATCGTCCAAGGACAGAGAACTTAATTCTGTTATTATCTTTGTATCAGGTAACGAAATATATGTATGCGCGCATTCCTCGTCTGATTTCCCAGGTTTCCAGTTTCAGAGGGCAGTAACACCGATAGAAGTACTACTGATATAGAAACCTTACGTTCATTTGGCATCTCGAAATCTCGTTCTCGTTGTTTTTATCGTCGGTGTAGCAATACGAAGATAAACGCGCTACGGTGGACAAAATACTACAAAGACGGGACTTCTTCGACGGAGGAATTCGCGATCGACGTCGATCGACTATACACGTGTGGGCCTATCACGTGCGAGAGAGGACGCTCTCACGCGTTAGTATCGGTAAGAGGATCCCCGAGTTCGCGTGAGCGCGATAGTGTACTCGAATTGCTTCACTAGCGGTAATAAAAAAAAAATATGACGTTTCGCGTTCATTAAGCAGCCGAGTGGGAGAGCTCGAAGAGGTGTAATTTTTCGACGAAATCTTTCATCTAGCCGGCTCGACGACGTCGGTAAGGCCAATGAAAAAGTAGTAAGCCGGTAGCGCGCGGGTCATTATGCGCGCAGCGCACGTATATCGGCTCTTTATCGGATCGCGTATGTATACACGCGCACGTTCCGGGAACCCTCGGCTTCTCCAATCCGAATTAAATATACGCATTCCCGTCACATGGGCTTTTCCAATTAGCGCCCGACGGCATCGGCCAACACGATCTACGTCTCCCCGACCGAAATACATCTGTAGCGATACAGGGAGTATACCATACACATTAGTCACGAAGAAAAGCTTTCTTCTTTCTCTTTCGCCCTTCCCTTTCTCCGGATTGCTCTCACGTTGGCCGTGTTCACACGACCCTTTTATTCCTCGGCCGTGCGTCGCGTAGTTACAGTTTCTCATGCAACACTATACTTGCGCGTGAATGGGATACGTGTCGTTACGATACTTCCGGCGGATAACGCGCTCGACGACATAGACGACATAGGCAGTGCGAGGGAGAGAGACGGACGTCCAAAGGTAAACGAAACGTCATACGGAAGTCAACTACGCGGCCAACTTCTGTTCCATTTCTCGAGCAATTTCGCACGAATCGCGAATAGAAGACTTTTAGCGAAGTAAAAGCAATCGGAACGATCTTTGAAATACGAGTTCCGATAGAGAACTCGAATCTTATATTTGGTCTACGGGTAAAATAAAAGTCGTGGGTGGAGAAAATACCGAGACGACTTATCAGCAAAATGTACACCTGCTTATCCGTTGTAATTTTTTCGTGGGGTTCTCCTTTGTTTGTGTGCACCGACTGCTCGCTCGTAATTATAAGAGTTTGCGACTGAAGAACAGAGGAAAGTCGCATCGCGAATACCAACGAGAAATAGCAGACGGGCGTAATCAGAGTAAGAGTCTAGATGGCCTCTTCCGAGACACGAGCGTATCGGGAGAGGCGAAAAACAAGCGGCGACGTAAATAACTAACGATCGCGAAACCGGAGACCATAACCTATATTACGTTTTTCGCGACGCGCACTTTCCGTCCGTTTACGTATGTGTATATCTGTCAGTTAAACAGACACGACGTTTGCAAAATAATCGACATCTACTAAGCGCATCTCGAATGCAACATCTGCATGAATCGGATTCCGTTGAAATACCAAAAAATGGATGCGCCATTGTCTGAAATTCGTTATTCTACGTTCTGCGTTTCTCTTTTTATTATTTTCAACCGATGCGTAAATTATTAAATCAATCGGCCGATCGTTATCGCTATCTTATTATTTATCGATCGAAAAAAATATTCACGGGAAGATGACGCTTAAGATAATTTCATATAATTTTCGCTGTGCGATAAAAAAACATTTCGAATTGTCCAACACCTCAACACATAAATAGTACCTATGGGTTATTGACATCGCGCACGAAAATACACGAAGCGGTAGAATTGTTTGCATAGCCCGATGTATCCTACAGTAAGATAAGTCGAGAAAAAAATAACGATGTTCTTATCAACACCGTTTATCACAAATATCCCTTTATCTCGATGAGAATCGGCACCGTTCTTAGACGATGACGAACATCTTGACCGCTCCCTGAGCACGTGTCGATCGCTAAAAATAAATAGAGCGATTCGTCGCGCGAATCGTTCGAAAAAGGGATCGAGAGACTCGCGCGCGCCGTAAGCCGGTCGGTTCGTTATCAGCAGCGAGCTGCGTGTTGCGTCTCGTGTTATCTTTTCGCGTGACTTATTGGTAAATGCTCGACGAGGACGCCAAGAGTCGGGTAAAAAGCGAAAAGAAATAGGAGGACGGGAGGGAGAAGTGGTGGCGAAACAAGGCGTCAGATAAACCACGCGAAAGCGATCCGCGTTGGTCTCGCGTAGCGGACGTTCAACGTTAACTAGAAGGTTCAAAGTACGCGAACGTCACGTGTCGATGCTCGCGTACGCATCGATACATACACTTTCGAGAGTTCAAGCTACTCGTTCGCGATGAATCTTCAATGGGAAATTTTGTATCCGAATCGGTAACACAGTCGTTACGAATACTTTGGAAAATTTGCAAGTCTATTCTCGCCCCACTCGACGATTCAATGTATCTGAAGTTTCCATCGTTGGAGTCCAACGATATTTTGAAAAATTTTTTTTTCGTAAAACAAGTTCACATATCTTCTTAAAATACTCTCAAACAACGGAAAAACACATTTATGAAATAATTTTTGACCATTTTTTTATTATTTGGACATTTTTGACCAAATTGGACACGGATAGCCGTGTTAAAAATTTTGTTCAAAAATTATTTCATAAATGTGTTTTTCCGTTGTTTAAAAGTATTTTAAGAAGATATGTGAACTTGCTCTGCGAAAAAAAATTTTTCGAAATATCGTTGGACTCCAACGATGGAAACTTCAGATACATACGATTCAATAGAACGCGTTAAATCGGAATACTTGTTGATGTACATTGGACACGATAAAAGGGATTTCTGCATGATCCAGAACGACGGAGAGAAACACGTCGCGCTCGTGATCAAATTTGCACAGTCTGATCACGCGCGACGCGGTAAGCCCGAAGAGCGTGTGCTCTTACGCGGTTTGCTCGTGTCATTATTACGAGGCGAGGCGTAGAGGAGTCCAAGTTTACACAGCTATCCGGTAAACGTGAGCGTTGAGACAACGGGGTCCAGCGGTTGCCGCTTAACGCGAGCTCGGAACGATCTTTCCAATACCGCGCGGGAAGTGTGCGAAGTTGTTTCATTCGGAGAGCTGTTAAACAAGTCTACAACTTCTCATTATGCTTTCGCACAGCCGACTGATGGAATGAAAAAAAAAAAAATCATTCGAGATGTAAATTTTTTCGGTAGCGAAGAAGAGGATAAAAAAAATATATGCGTAAAATAGAATGAAAAGAGGAAAGAGCGTTTGGTCGGACTAACGATAAGCGAGTGGGCTACCTTCGGGGCTACTTAATTTGCGCGACGTGCTCTACCGTGTAGACCGTGGCCCCGAGGTAATTTACTCCTGCGAGCGAGGTATCCCGTAACGACGCTCTCCGTACCGTACTTCGTATGATTATTTATCTCGCGAACTTTAATGGCTCCGTGTGCGGCACGTGGTGCGCGCGCGCGCGCGCGAGCGTACGAGCGGCTATCATTAGCGCGCAACAACGCGGCCCGATGTGAGAAACGCGCCCGGGAGTATCATCACGCGGTGACTCGCTAAAATTATCTCGCGTATATACCCCCCGTCTTATACCGACTTTGTATGTGTAAGATCGTTCTCGCCCCATTCCACCGACAATTATCGGTACCCGCGCAAAAACCCAAAACCAAGAGACCGCAGTTTGCTCTCGCTTCTTATATTCCGCGCGAGTATCATACAACTCGGTTTCGCGCGCCCAAACCAATCCGAAGAGAAACGATTCTTCTTTCGTCCGAAGCGATGTTCTTCTTTTTCTGTATTCCTTCGCCACTCCTCCCTTTTTCATCCCGCGGCTAAATACTAGGACTGTGAAAAGTTCATATTCTACGTGACCGGTATTACGCAACGCTCGCTACCAGGATTCTACGTCTTTTTCCGGTTCGTTTATGTTGAAAAAGAATCCGATAGATTTTTTCTTTTGAATAATTTGTTGCGCCAAACCGAGAACGATATATTCGAATTTATCACCAATTAGCGCGACGCGTCCGATCGTGCTTGTAAAATATGTTCGCGTATAAGTTGGCATCCTGTAAACGAGAATTTACGTTCATCGTGCGAATTCGTCTGTTGCGTGTGCGACTCCTTAGCGAGAAATTTCGATCTCCGTTAGTACGGCGCGAAGGCCTAACCGTAGAGTACACTTTCCCCCGTTCTTCCTCGAAGGCCTTGCGCCTTATCGCAATTCTGCGTCGGCGGCTGATCGGTGGTATGGGCGCGCGAGGAGAGAAGCGAGGCGAAGAGGGAGAGTAATGAGGGGTCCTCGAATACTTGTAAGAACGCTACCAGTCGCGTTTCGCGCATCGCCGAACGTGTTAAACACGCCAGCTGCCGTCCTCCACCTTCCTCCTCCAATCTCCATCTTCTCTCTTCACTCGCTCTCTCGTCCATTTTTTACCGTCATTGTTTGCTACCTCCGTCTCTCTCTCTCTCTCTCTCTCTCTCTCTCTCTCATTCTCGCTTGCTCGCACGCGGATGATTTTTTGACGGGCTCATTGACTCACCGCGCACCGCCAACGAAACGCACCACTCGAGAGACCTAATTTTACTTCGCTCTCTTGTCTTTTTTTCTTATCTCTTTTTAGTATCAATTTACCGTATTTTTTCTCCATTTGTAATTTCGTTTCTTCTCGCCTTAATAACGCCGGTACTCTTTATTTCGCACCGATACTCTCGAAACGGTTTTTTTCCGCTATATATTTTTTTTTTCGTCATTAAGTTCGATTTTTTCGTCGGCCATATCTCTTTACACTCGACGCGTATGTCGTTCGACGGCGGTCCATTTTTATCGAAACAGGCGTTCGACAGATTGGCACTCGTTAACATGATTCGATATCGACGTGAGAGAAATGCCAAGTCGTATAACAAGAGCAACGACCAAAATTGCCGTAACGTCTCCTATAATAAATTTTTTGCCCTCGCTAATAACTCTTCTTCTTTAACACCGAGAAATCGAATTGGTGAAGTTGCAATTTCTAACCAAGTTCGCAACGCATCTATACGGTTCGTTCTCGTTATATTAAGATAATTAAGGCGACACGATAGGCCAACTCGTTAACCTCGTTCCCGAGTATATTTTTTGCTAAAATCGAACGAAGTTGGAAATAAACTTCGATCGTGTTTGATCTCTTGTGTTGTGCTGGTCTCTTGTGTTAGACTTCGATGTCGGCACTCGGCGTTTAGAAACTTCACGAGCGCGTTAAACGATCGCGCGCGCGGCGTGGTTCTATTCGAACCTTTCGGCACTTCGATCCGGCCATTCTTCCTGCTCGATCGCATCCACGCGGGCAATCGGCCGCTCGATGAAAAGAACCCCAATCTCGTCCGGTTTCTCTCATTTCGCTTTTTTATCCGGGCCTACGGCCCTCGGGATTCTTACTTCTGGCCACGATTAAGCAAAAACTTTTGACTCGTCGCGGGCGCATGGGAAACGTCTTTCTTTTTTTCCCTTCGGCCATCCTCCTTTTTTCTCTCATCACGAAGACTTCTTTTCTCTCGAACCTCCGATCGAGGCTTTTTGCGCTGGCATTGTTTATCCGGGCATCGTTCCCGACGAATTCAACGCGCCTCGCCACCACCACCGATTCGATCAAACGTCTCCCCGTATATACCGAGCGGAAAATTTCCGACATGTGTCCGTCGTGAATCGTCCCGATCGCAAAAACCCAGCGAGCTCTTTCATTTCGGCCCTTTCCGCTACTTGACCGATCGAGCAAAAAGCACCCAGCACCAAGGACTGTGCTGCTGTCGGTGATTCCTCGCCGATCCGGTAAAACGCGAATCGGTACGAAACGTCGTTCGGAAAACAAGACGGCGTAATTGCACTCATTGTATCGTACATCATTGTCCAGTGACGAACGAGTACTCGGTTTGCGTGGAAAAGAGGGAAGAGACGAGAAACCACCAGCCGGTCTCTCTTTTCTCTCGCGGCGAGAGTCAAAAATCGCTCCGCAACGAGGCATTATTCCTCGATGCGTACCTATATACCTATATACGTACGTATCCTTCGAGTTCGAATTCTACAAAAGCGCACTTTCCATTGCACCGCGCATATACGCGGTTTATTGTCCCCGTACATTCATCCCGTGTTACCGGACTTTGCGTGTTCTTTCATTCGTCGCCGCCCGAATACCGGAGCGACGCGTGTATCGGTAACGGAGCTATGTATGCTAATGGCATTCGACCACTCGCGAGGAGAATAATACGTTTACTCGGCCGAGAAACGCCGATTGTGCCCACTCGTTACACGAGTAACGCCGATACGATTACACGGGCGTGCGCGCGCGTTTCGCCAAACCAGCTACCTCGACTCTCTCGCTTTCTCTCTCTTTTTCTCTTTTTTCCTCCCTTCCCTTGCCCTCTTTCTCTGTTTCCCTTCTCGCTCCTTTTTCCACTCAACTCGCAGAGTTTTCCCAACTTTTCGATCCCTCGACCGATAAAGAATAGAGTAAATTATTAGCAATATTAATCCGCTATTCGAATCACAATCGAATAAATTAATTACCTCCCCATCTTCTCGCGTTTGCGTAATCCTTACAAAGCGCACTATCGAGAGTGATTTATGCCGATAAAAGGAGAGGAATCGGGTATCGAAACTCGCTAATGTAACTGAAGTTTCCATCGTTGGAGTCAAACGATATTTCGAAAAATTTTTTTTTCGCAAAACAATTTCACATATCTTTTTAAAATACTCTTAAACAACGAAAAAACACATTTATGAGATAATTTTTCACTATTTTTTTACTATTTGGTCATTTTTGACCAAGTTGGATATTTTCGACCAAGTTTGACACGGATAGCCGTGTTAGGGACACTACAACACTACATACACTTTAACAACGGAAAAACACATTTATGAAATAATTTTTGGCCATTTTTGACCAAGTTGGCTATCCGTGTCCAAGTTGGTCATCCGTGTCCAACTTGGTCAAAAATGGCCAAAAACTACTTCATAAATGTGTTTTTCCGTTGTTAAAGTGTATTTTAAAAAGATATGTGAACTTGTTTTGCGAAAAAAAATTTTTCGAAATATCGTTGGACTCCAACGATGGAAACTTCAGATACATACTCGCTATCGGGGATGTCGCGGATCGTCGAATAGCATATCGATTCTCGGCGCGCGGTAAGCACGAATCGAGCCCATAATTTTAATCCCCGTCGCGCGCGATTATATAGGCCGACGGCCCTGGGTATCCCTTCGATTCGTATCTCGCCTTTGCAAGACGCACGCGCCTCTGTGCGCACTCGATTCTCGCGCCCGATAAAATCCAAGTGAAAAGAAACGGAATTTGGGTTTTATTGTCGCGTCGATTCTCCATCATTTTTCAATCATCTTTTTTTTCTTCCGGTGTACGTACTTTGACCAATAAGTTGCTAGAGGCCAAATTCTTCCGCGAGAGCGTAAAATGTCTCGTAACGCGTCGTTTAATTGATTTCGGGACGATCGAAGCTCCCCGAGAGCGTAATCGTCGAGCACCGATAATTTGCGTTCGAGCGAACTCGGGTACAATCTCGAAAGATGGCATACCTCTCATTTTCGATTTGACGTGACAGCTGCGAGGGGGGTTATTTCGGTTATTGCGCCAAATGAAAATGACTCCGGGCACTCGATGCGCAGAGTACGAAATTCAAAGCCCCCTCCAGATGCAATCCTCGATCGGCGAAACGCCGATCGAGGAGCAGGGGGAATTATTTATCGCGGTGGACAGAGGCATCGTTTTCGTCCGTGAGCTCGAGAGATATCTTATCCGCGAAAGATGCGGGGATCGCGCGCGGCTGCTCTCTCGCACTCGACTCGCACGCCCGCGGCCCGCGGGCTCTCGTTCGATACCGCGCCGTGATAACCGCGCCGCGCGTATACGTAATCTGATGTACGTGCAAAGACAAAGGCTTCGAGCGTATATGGACCTTATCTCTCGCCGTTCTTTTTTTTTTCCCCTCGATACCTCGCTCTTTCTCTCTCAACGTGGGAACGTTTCGCGGAGCGAGGAGCTGTTTTACACGCTCCGACCGAAACTTCACGTACGTCGAAGCGAGTATTTCTAATACATGGAATCGCGACAAACGAGATGAGAATATAAAACATCGGAAGGGGAAAAGCAAAGTGAGATTTGCGACGCAGTTAAAAGATTCGAATGAGACTTTTAACGAAGTCGAGCAACGGCGCGCGCATCGGGACCCTCGGGGGCGAAAGAAAAGGAAAAAGAGTACCGGTCGATAAATTAGACGAGCTTATCGTCGATCGTCCCGACTCGTACTGGAGAGAAGAGAGGGATGTTGCGGATTCGCGATTCGGAGCCACGTGTCGTCCTTCCGGCAGAGCGCGAAATTCGTCTTTTTATTTTCGTCAGCGACAAACGCATAAAACGAAATCGTCTGGCGTATTGGTTTTACGTTCGGTTATTTACGAGACTCGTAAATTCGATGCGCCCGAGGCACACCAGAGTCTGACGATTGAGACAAGTTGGACTATTACTTTGTAGTCGAAATATAGTCGAAATCGTAAAAGCGGCACCGAGAAATTGTCTCCGGGTTTGTTCTCGTGTCGTTGCGCTATCGAGAACTCGAGAATTTTTGCTCTTACGGCGATTATCGAATCGACCCCTGCGTCGGAGTTTTATCGATTCGTGAACCCACACTGATAATCGTACCGACGCGTTATATCGCGAACGGAATCTTTTTCGCGAGAAAATCTTATCCTTGCGCGCGACGCAATCGAGCTAGCGGTTGGATCGTGTCTCGAACTGTATTTTTTCCGCTTGAATTTTTTTGCCGATAAAATCCGTTACACGTTACAACGACGATAAGTCGCGACTCCGCCGGATCGCGCGCTCACGAGTTTTTCTTTTCGTATGAAATTACACAAGATAAGAATTATTTTACGCGATAATATATCTTGATTCGGAGAACGATGACCGTTCGAAGACGAAAAAAGCATCGGACTTTCGATTTCTTATTTTACCGCGAAAGTTATTGATTTTCGACCTCGAAAGACAAAAAAAACGATTACATTGAACGGCTTACTTGAACGCGATAAGAGAACGCTATTCGATTAAATTAGGAGTCAATAGAGAGCCGACGAACGATACGTTTTTGCTATTGTCTATATAAAGCGAGCCTCCTACAAAGAAGACCGCTCGATCGTCTATATATATCGAGTAAACGTGTTGGACGATAAAGAAATATCGGCGGGTCGTGCTTCGAACTTTCCGATAGTCCAGAGAAAGAGAGAGAGAGAGAGAGAGAGAGAGAGAGAGAGAAGGGGAGGGGAGGGGGTGGAGGAGAAAGAGAGAATACGAGCGTATCGTATCTGTAATGCGATCGCTTTGGCACTGTATGGCGATAGCATCATTAACCCTCCGCGCACCGTAGAAGATCTTGTAATGCGATATCCAAGCCACGTCCGAGCTTCGTGTCTCGCGTGCCTCTATGTATATACATATAATATATACACGTATAAATCGGATACGTGTGCGTTCACGAGGCTACCTCGAGACACAATACTCGCTAATTAAACGCGAGGGCCAACCCGCCACCGCAGATACCACTCAGCGATTGCTTTGTTTTCCTCCTCGGAATGGTGTAGCGCGAAAGAGCGAGCGAGAGAGACAGAGATGGACGAACGAGAGGGTGGACTCGGGCCACGCTTAACCCGGCCAAATTAATTGGAGATGCGAAATAAATAGAGGAAGGTCCCACGCCACCAAAAAACCTCTACCGTTTCTTCTCATTTTTCCCTCCCTATATATCAACCTCCTCCGACCTTCCTCCGACGATCATTTGTAACTCGAACATGCCTAGACGCGGTAATTGACGATGCGGAATTTCCGAATCCGCGATCGAGAGATAACCTCTCTTTAATTATTACTTGGTATTTTGTTGCGTCGATCGATAATCATCGTTGATGCGATTCCATTGATGCGAATTCGTGTATCGCATTATAGTATCCGGGCAAGCTCGCGGAACGGACTATTCGAAACCATTTTTGCTCGGGTTGCTCCAACTCGCGGTGACTCGCAGCCACCGTTATCTCGAGAGAGAAACAACAAGAGAATTAAAGAGATGAGTGGGAGACTCGCGTCTAATGCAGAATCCTATCTATCTAATTAATCTAATCGATTGTTTCATTTCTGCCAGTTGATTGAAACATAAAAAGGAATAACGAGGGGAAAGAGGAGAGCGCGAGATGACCATACGAGAATTTAGATTGGATTTGCGTTTAATATTAGCGATTGTAGAATCGACGAGCGACCGAGACCCACCGGTCTCGGCTCTCGTCTCGAGCGAGAGTTGCGTGTTCGCAGGGGCTTTCGTGAGGGCTAACGCATACTTTGGCGTTTTCCTGCTAAACGACACCTCGGCCACTGGCGAAACGCGGCAAGTGCGTCGATGCGAATTCACCCGGAGCGCGCTCACGGACATCGGGAAAAAATTATCCTACTCCGATTTAGTAATTTCCTGGTAAGAGGAGCCCCGGGTGTTTTGTCGAGCACAGAGACGTACACGAGTCGTTCATTCGCGATTCAATTTTACCACACGATCGGCACATTACGAAGAAAAACCGAAGGGGCTATGAAATTATCGAGTTGCGAAGCGCTGGAGGATAGGACTATCGAGTCGAATATTTCAAAAATTTCTCCTCCTCTCCAGTTTGCGAAATCCATTGACATTGCGGAGTATTGAAAGAAGCCAAGGAGAGAACTCGTTTTTTTTTCTACCGTTAGTATCTCGAATCGAGAGGGTGGTTGAAAAATCGGCGTAAATTACAAGTTTAGCGTATCCAGCGGGTGCAATTACACGAACGGTACGTGCACGAAGCATCATGAGCGGGCCAAGGAGCGAGAAGGAGAGACAAAAGGCAAAGAGCTTCTCAGAAAATATTCTACAGCGTGCACCGTAAAAATTTAAATTGGACCTCGCGTACATTTTTTTCTTCTCGGTTTCTCTCTCCCCCGCACGCGTACCTACTCCAGAAAGAGTTTGTTGCGATCTTCGGATACATATTGGCCCGCGGGTCCCATCGTCCACGTCGTCGAGACTATACTCTCGCGAACGGGCCAATCATCGGTCAATCTGGATCGCGCGCCCTTCTCGACAATTCACGAACGTCAGCGGGCATTGATCGCACTCTGTACTTATAAGATCCCCTCACCTCTCTTTCGCATATCTCCTTCTTCGTTTTCCCAGGGAACTCTTAAACGACTATTGTGCGACTGAAATTGCACCGCCCCCGCGCCCACATTCTCCCTCTCGCTTTTTTTCACCTTCGTCCCGAGAACCGGATCGACCGATACGCGTATCGATGTCCAGAAGAACTGAAAACCGGACCGAGCCAAACGAGCTGTATCGGCGAAAATTGACGCTTCGCACATTCATTTAATTGCGAGGCCCTCTCTCGATCGTATTCAATCTTATCCAAACAAGATCGGAAGGTTCTTAATACCTATAGCGCATGATGATATTATAGTTTCCATTAAAGAAGTACATATCGATTAGATTCTAATCACCGCGACTGTAATAACGATAAATGCAAAATTCATGAAATTACTCGAACGCGCGGAATTAGATGAAATGAAGTATGAAAAGAGAAGCGGAGAGAGAAATTGTCCGTGCGGTGCACGCTAACTCATCCGAAGCCCGAGGGGTAACGTATCGAGCTTGTTGTTTTTTTTTTCACCCCCTTATCTTCTGAATTGCTTAGGAAATTCCCTCACGATTTCTCTCTTCTGTAGGATCGATGCTCGGAGGTCTCGTACGGAGCTCACGTACACGGAGACCCTCACGTGTACACCCGACCGTGAAGTCGATCTCGAGACGCAAATCGCCAACTTCATCTCTACCGAGCTCGTCAAATATCGAGAAATCCGCCTTGAACCACGACCCGGAGCGTTACCACGAGCGTTATGGGTAAACCGCCTCTACCCTATCACCACAGATAGCCTTGAGAGTCATTAAACCAGAAACTCACCCGCGCGAGTTCACCTCTCTCCGGGTCGCGTGTCTCGTTCTGGATCCCCAAAAGATTACGAAACTCACCTTGAACCCGAGTTCCTCGCGTTGCGATACAAAACGAGCGAGAGAAAACTCTTTTCAATGGAATGACGGCAGAGCGTGTAATATAATAACAACCTCTCGTGCTCCGAAATTGCATATCTATACCCTAACAATCGAGAAAAAAGTCAACGGAGACCCGACGAACGATCCCGAATTCATACACTCGGCGAGAGCGTCGGAAGAGTATCCGGCGAAAATCAGTTTTTTATCCGAGATAAACATTCACAAGGCGAATCGAATAAAAAAAGTCTTCTAGTATAACCGATCCATTCCTCGAGAGATTTTCATCGATTGTGAAATCGTATTTCGAATCACGTCGTTTTGCTTCTTCTTCCCTTTTTCATATCGACGGGAAGCGGAATCTGGAAACACGGCACGTGCAAGACGGTACTCTTGCCGATTTCGTTCTTTCTCCTTCCAATAGCGTACTTTTTCCTTTCGCCATCACCTCCGTCGGTGAGAAGGTGCCTCTTCGCTGTTCATTGCTCTCCCGTCCTCCAGTCTCTCCCTCGTCCTCCCTCCATCTTTTTTTGTTCCCTTCTTCGGAGACAAGCCGCGCCGCCGAGGACGAGACCCCCACCGCCTCCGCACTCTCACGTGAGTACGGAGCACTTCCACAAGGGTCGCCTCCCGTCTTTCTCGTGTTGCTCTTACCCGTTTCTCCTAGTACACAATCCATTGGCGTAATCAACCGGGACCCCGCTGCTCTTTCCATACGACTGTTTCTTCTTCGAATTCTCTATTTCGTTCTTTGTTCGATTGAGAAACCAATTAAAACAATATCAATTGATCGAAACAAAATGGACCATCGGCTCAGATTTTTCGACTGATTTTTCTTATAAACGACCAACGTCGGGTGATTCGTGAAGAAAAACATCATCGTAGTCATACATTTGCACTGAAAGTTATCTGAAGATCTTATTCATTACAGCTTTAATAGTCTCTCAAATGCGGATCATTGTTTTGTTTAACAGGACCAATCGGCGAAGTAACGCCGATGACGATGACGTTCGCGTTCTCTTATCTGCGTACGTATATCCTGCTGACACATCGCCTCGTTAAGAAATGTTGAACGAGCATACGCCAGTGGCCGGTCTAGGGAAGGCGCGTGGCTGGAATGCGACGCGTGCGCCAATCGACATGCGCGAACAAAATTTGAGAAAAAGAGAAAATTGGTTTATCGATTTAAACAAATGCAAGTATAACAAATTTACGACAAGAATTTTTGAAATAAAAGGCGATACATTCCATTCTTAATTTTGCAACGTATTTTTTTTTCGATTAAAACGAAAGTAATATTGGAGCTAGTTAACATTTTTCCTTGCCCTCGAGCTGAAAATTGAGAGAGAGAGAGAGAGAGAAGAAAAATCGGAACTCATTATCGTTATGTACATACGTTTTACAGTAAGCTCATAGCAGACTTTACCAGTGCACCACTGTCTTGTTTTGCGAATGTTGTCCTCAATTTATGGAGGCACGCGCGTTTCCCGTCGAATTATTTATGTCTTATTCCAGAGAGATTCCTAATTAGGTACACCCGAATCCGTACAAATATCATAATCTTCGTTATTTATTCATTCCATTTTCGTCCGTATTCAATTTGGACCAATTACATCGAGTTCTCGCTTATACTCGATAAATTCCGAGTTCCCGATTCGTTAATGAGTTCGATGTCGGGAAAGTACTCGGTGGGAAAGAAGCGACACTCACTTAGGCTTACAGCGGGGAAGAGAATCGAACCGAGGCTGAATATGTATAAAAAAAAAAGATTCGTGCGCGAGAATCGGTTCGGAGCGCGAATCGCATGATTTATGCAGCGCCCGTGCGAGCGGAGCATATAGGGTGTGCGCGCGCGGGCTTTCTAAGAAAAAAAGAGGGTTACCAAGGGCTGTATCATTGTTGCTCGTGACACAATGGCACGGACCTCGCGATATCGGCGTGTGTATATGCCTTTCGTATAATGTGTCATAAAAAAGCGGTGCGAGACCCTCCCCCTCCTTTTCTCTATTCTGCTCACCTCACCTCGTCCACGTTCCGCGCGCGTCGAAACAATAACCATTGTGGTGGTCACCGGGTCTCTGTTTATAAATAAGCCCTTATGAGATCTCCATATAGGTCGTGCGCATTTCATGCCACGTACAACCGCGTTCTCGTTTTGTATCGGCCAATACACGATGGTGGTGTACCCAATCGCGAGATTTTTATCTCGCGGAGACCCATCCACGAGCCTTCGGCGCACAGGTGGTCTTATCGAAACATCCCGAGAACACCTTCGCGTAGATATGTATGCGCATAAGCGTAAGTATGCGTATATACGATATATTCCTGGAGATCGCGTTAGATGATCAACGCACAGACGATGTTTTTTCCTTCAACCCTTTCGATTTTTATCTCGCATTCGAACTCGGTACAGCGCTTACACGCCATCATCCACATATATCACTTACCATTGTGAATGTTTACATATTTTTTCTTTTCATTTTACATTCCTATCAACATGGCAATCTCATTAATCGTTAAATGCATACACCGTGGTTTACTTGCATTCACGTCTACCTTTGGGAATCCTTACGTTATTACACTTATTTTGTCACACCGCTTACACGCAATTTCTCGAGTTTTCACAGTGAATATTGACTCAATCGACTATTTTCTGTAGTTGTGACAAAAGAAGACGTATAATTCATTTGTAGAATATAGCATTCGAGTGACGTGAACTTCCTAGTAGTGTACACGGCGCGAGGCGTGTGCAAAGGTCGTCCGTGACGCACTCGGTTGAATGAGATTCGATATGAATGGATTATCCCGTCGCAAAGACTTTCACGATCCCGCGACATCGTGACTCACTTACCGCGTCAATCGAAAAACTCTATCGTCATCTCGATATCGACGTCAGACCTCTTTGCGTAAAACGTCTTCTCGATTTATGCGGAAATTTAATAACGCGCAAAAAGTGGATTAATTAGACGTCTTCGAAGGAGTTTATTACCAAGCGCAATAACATCCGTATAATTATTCGAATTGCCCTTCGGGAAAAAATGACGGATTGTACATTCACGGTAATTAATGAATACACGTGTTCATTACAGTCCATGCAGTTCGAGCTCAATTGTCACGAATGCCTCAGAGGCGGTGAAAGCGAAACTCGTCGAGTGCTCTGACCGTTTTCACGCACGTGTCACACGAAGGATCGTTCGATATTTTAATATATACATATGTATACTTTTTTAACGTAAGATCTCATATTTTTAATGAAGCTGTATATAATCATCGTTATTACATTATCGAGTCGTAACGAATTCATGTATCTGAAGTTTCCATCGTTGGAGTCCAACGATATTTCGAAAAAAAATTTGTTCGCAAAACAGGTTCACATATCTTCTTAAAATACTCTTGAACAACGGAAAAACACATTTATGAAATAATTTTTGAACAAAATTGTTAACATGGTTATCCGTGTCCAACTTGGTCAAAAATGACCAAATAGTAAAAAAAATGGTAAAAAATTATCTCATAAATGTGTTTTTCGTTGTTTAAGAGTATTTAATTAATAATTATGTTGTCATAAATTATGTTTAAAAGTCTGAACTCCGCGGCGTCGTTGCGATGACGTCACGGCAAAAGAAGATCGACGCGCCATCGGGTGGTCTGGGTAGGTACTAATCATAGCCGACCCCACGTTTTGGCCGGATCTGGGCCTCTATGGGCGTCTGTACTCTTTGACATCGGCCACAAAATTAAAATCGAGACCTACTTGTGGATTGCGACGTGATTTGAAATATTTTCGCATACCTACACCTATATTTATTATATATGCTGTATAAAAAACATATTTTACGTATAAAAAATTTTTGATAAATATACGGCTCACCTTATTCAGTATATTTCGTTACATTTTTCGAACAGGTGTTTTTCTGCGTGACGACGTGTACGTCGGGTTGCCAACGAACAGGCGCGGAAGCCCCCAAGACGAGCGCTCTACCATGTACGCGGAATGACTGAATTCGGAAGCAGAAGAAAATTTGTTCTCCAGGGTGTAATTAGACTATCACTGATGATATTTGAAATTCATGTGGGAAATTACTCGAGGGCAAGTACAAACCGAGATTTTTTAAATTCTCTTCTTCCACCGAGAGTTTACCAAGATGACTTGTCTCGAGCTTCTTTCGCGAGTCTGTATAATGTCGTGGAATCCAAAGTGTTCGACGCCGTAAATCAGTGTGATGTAGATGCATGAGATTCTCCGTGGGAAAACCGGTTCGGTTCGGTTGGTCCACGCAACGAGCAAGTACGCGGCAGTGAGCATGCGTGTATAGAACAGACTAATAGCGGAGACATCGAGCTGCGTGCTTTTCGCTCATTCGCCACTTTTACCGCTAATTTATACGATTCCGACAACACGATTGTTACCGCGTTCGGTTAAGATTACATTTACAAAATTTTGATCTCCCTCTGCACAAACGTTTACAAAATGGTACGTTTATCGTTTATCATTCGCAATGTATAAAACAAACATTTTGATTCTCATTCGCGATACGTATACATTTCACATAGATATACAAATCGTTCTCTCTCTCGATCTCGAGATTGCTTTGTGGATCTTATGTCTGCCATTAAGTTTATCGCCTAATGTCAGTACTGACAGTACAGGTCGGAAATAAAAAGGGGATCATTCAGAAAAGCCAATCTCGCCTCGATCGGCGATGTTCGAGAGAGAATAAAAACAAGGGAAGAGTATCGCAACAATAGAGAATCGAATGTAGGTGTTTTAATGGCCTTGACGGCTATATCCATTCGATCCCCTTTCGAGATGCTTTAGAAACAATAGTCGATCCTCGCAAGTTCATCTCTCAATGGCTCGTCGCTGATCCTCCGAACTCGTATAATCGCAGAATGTTACTATCTAGCTCTACAGTCTCCTCCCTTTTCACGCGCATCGGCAGCTGCATTCGCTCGCGCGCTTCTTAGATTTATATAGAAGGACCGGTCCGGGACAGCGATCCGATCTCGTCGATACTTTGCGGCTCCTTCGTTTTATAGAGCGCGTGTCAATCGGGGATTCACGCATAAGAACGAAAGAGAGAGCGCGAGAGAGACGCAATCTGGACGATCGGCCGCGGCAACCCGCATCTCATTTCGTATTCTGCGCGAGTCGAACCTTAGGAACCCGTGTGCCCTATTTTACGAGCGGGTTGTATATGATTCAGGGACCCCAGACAAATTGGGCCGCCAAAACGCCGAAACGCCGAAACGTCACGCGAAAAAGCCCCCTTTTTTACGTATATCCTCGTATGTATTACCGTTAATACTCGATATATCGAGTGGACCAACACGAAAGAAAAAAAAACCGACTCGCGGTAATAAATTATAGACATTTCGCGAAGAAAAAAAAATTACGAGCAACAATAGCTAGCGGAGAAACCGATGAACCGAAATTTTTTTTGAGAATGTAAATTTCTTTAAAGGAGTATTCGATGAGCGGAAATTCATCCAGTGGATGAAAATTGAAATCTCAGAACTGGCGACTTTATCGTTAACAAGGTGCGTAAATTGAGCCTTTTTTCGGCACACAAACGCCGCATCTTCGGTTCCAACAATCGTGTCAGCTGGTGCTCGTGCGTCTCTCTGTATACGAGCCTGCGTGTGTATAAAGTTCCTTCGCTTTATACCAAATTAACTCGACCACTTTGAGCGTACTCATGTATCGTGTTGCACGCGCTACTGGTATACACTATATAGTAATTCGATCGTCCAATGTTTCGTCAATCCAGCCACCTGTCATCGAACACGCGTCAAAGCCACGAAAAAAAAAATGTAAATAACGACGAAGCAAGAAAAGTTGAACGTTTATCAAATATTTTTCTCCTTATTCAATCCTAATTATTTTTTGTAGGAACGAGCCATATCTAGCATCTACAATATTGTATCTAGAATCCATAGTAGCCGAGATAACGTTTCGCATTGTCCCGTCTCGTATTTTCGTTATCCATTGAAAATCGAACGCACCCGCACACGCGACGTACACCCGGTCGAGTTGCTTGTGTAACGAGAAAAGCGGAGAAAGACAAGCGAGATAAAGAGTAGCGCGGTTTACACGAGCGAGATTCGGGCGAAAAAGGGACTGTTGGAAGAACGTAGAGAAGAAGTCCGGGAAGTCGGTGAAGTACGAAAAGAAAGTTGGGGAAAAAAGATCGGATGAGAAGATCTTTCAACTACCAGAACGGCTACCGCAAACGCGATAGCGTGTACCGACCTGGAGCCCAATTAAGGGGTCCTCGTTCGAACTTATATCTATCTGTGCGAGAGAGAAAGAGACAGAGGCTGCCCATATTACCCTCGTTCGGGACCGAAAATGCCAATCGTATACGGTACGTGGCCCGTTAGATCGTTAAAATATCGACTACACGGAGACACATTTATACCAGATCGGAGTCTAGGAAAGATTTTATACGCGATACATGTGACAGGAGATCGTAGTCGATATAATTAGCCCACGTCCATTCCCGTTGTCGATAATTTCGACGCGAATTGGAATTCCCCTCTTGTCGCTCTTATTGCGGTGTTCGCTCGATTACGAGATGAATTTTTCGTCACCATAGCAGGAGTGTTTCTCTATCGACCGTGAAGATAAACAGTCTGCTATTGCAATTTTTACTATCCCTTTCTCGAATCTTTATTCTAAAAAATTGTCTGTAATAACCTCGGCCGGATAAAAGGGGTATGGATAGAAGATTGTTTTGTCGAAGCAGGTGTCAAGAGAAGAATCTATGCGTTTCAAGATCGACGAGAGAAGATGTATTCGGCAATTTGTCAGCTGCAGGATGGATCTTCTGTTGGTTCGTCGCTACGCGTGGATTGAAAATAAATGTTCGACTAAGGTTTTTTCGCGTTCCACTGATAAATGCATGAAACAAGGATGTTCGAAAATTTAAATTAGTTTGGGCTGCATAAAAGAAGAACGAAATTCGAGCTGCCAGCGGAAATTCGGCAGGTGTTATTGAAAAAGTTTCATTGAGTTTGGAAAAAAAATCACACAAGGGTAAACCTTGCAAATTTGGCAGCGAAGGGAAAAGGAAAAAATACGTGTCCGGTGAATGTGGCATGTAACATGTAAACATGCAAAGTGCGTGACGAGCTCGCATGCGCGAGCGAACTGCATCACACACGAGGCGCTCAAGCTCGATTCGTATCGTTGACAGATTTAGGTAAAAGTGGCAAGTGTCGGGCGGCTTTAATTGGGAAGAAGGGAGGACACGGCGCACCGGCTTCCATGTAAATAAGGCACGAGTATCGCGACTTCGTTACGACGCAAACGAGGTGCCCCGGCTTTTAATGAATTCAGGGCGGTTAGACTGACGCCGAAAAGCCCCCCTCCTCTCCCTCCATCTCTTTCTCTGGCCGTGATTCTTTTCGGAATTTCGCGCGCCCGCGCAATCTCGTAAAACGCTCCAGGACCGAACGAAAATCGACGACGATATATATTTTACGTTTGACGATCTTTCGTCGTACAAAAAAGAGCGGGAAGACGAAAATTACACCGTGCAAAATATTTTCCCGACAATATTGATATTTTGTCTAATAAAGCTAATTAACCGAATCAAAAGTTTCATAACGGATCATTAGGATAATAATATGCTCGCGCATAGAGAAATTCCTCGAAGAACGTGTAGTATATATATATGCGTATATGCGCTCGACACGCGCGCGACCGAGACGTTTTTGATCCTTCTCTGAATTTTGTGATCTCTGGCGAGCGCGAACACGGTTGTTATAGTCGATTTAGAAAATTGCAGTCGATCCAATGTGCAAAGTACACGTAACGTAGCGTGACTATCGCACGCGACCGAGGGCCAAACACAATAGCCGATCGAGATAGCGTTGCCCGCAAAAGAGGATGAGAAAGCACCTATTTTTTTTTTTTTTTTTGCAATAGAAACCAGTCGAATCGTTAGACTAGTTCTAACGTCTGGATCGCACATGTTGTTAGTTACATAACTATCTGAATAAAAAGTTTCTAAAAATATTCTCGAAAGGCGTTTTTGAATTACATCGACGAAACGAAATCTATTTACAGAATTTATTTTACTTTTTTTTCGTAATTCGAAAAATGATGTCTAGGTATACAATTAAGTAAATCGCGTATTTTTTCTCGAGGGGCCCTCGCTAATGGAGGCTAATCGGATAAACCGTTTCTCGCGCTCTTTGCGGTAAAATATATGAATATAGGAAGGAGGGTTGCAATCGACAATGCTCGTACGATTCTCACCACACAGCCGCTGTAAGCAAGCACACACACGAGCGCGCGCATAAAACGCGGAGTCGGGTGCCTGCAATCTTCTCTGTTTTAGAGCCCTCGCCAATAGCCTCCACGAATTCCTATACATCTTCTTTTCTCTTTTCCTCTACGTATATCATTCTCGCACCTATAATTTTCACACCATTTGCCAATTGGGTTTGCAAATTCGCGAATGGTAGTTCGGTACAGACGAACGATTACCGGTAAGAAAAGGGTGCAAGAGGTTACTGTTTGAAGATTGAACATCGAGTTATTCGGATATTTCTCCGCGAGAAATAGCATAGAACAAAGTTCTTTTTGTAACGAATGCGAAGATCATTAGACGGTATAATTGTGAAATGGTGGAAATTACATAGTCTAATGTACCGTCGAAAGGCTCTTTTGTCGGTAACGTATTCTAAACGAGGCCGCTCAGAGCCAGCGGCGACTACTTAGCGCGCGATTCGAAACAACCCGACGAATGCAATTTTGCGAGAATTTTTTAAGAACGTTCGGAAAAATCGATTCGTATACCAAGTTCACACTCTTTCGATATTATCTTCTATTGGACTCGCATTTTTATTCTATTTCTCGCGTTCGGTGAAAGATGAAATGAGTTTTTGATCGAAAAATAAAATAACAGGCATAATTAATGATTCTCTGGTGAATGCTGTGAGCGATCTTCCTAACTTGGTGACGAGCTGATGGCCCATCTTTTCGATATAGACTGAATTAAAGAGGTACACGAGAAGGGGAACAATTTCGACAAGGATCATGCGGCGTAATAAGTCGATAATAACTGTAATGGCTCCGATGAGGGACGCACTAAACGCCCTTAAACGAGGGCTAATTGTACGGGCGATCGTGCATTCGAGTCTCCGAAACGGCTGCCGAAAATCGAACGAGTAGGACCTTTATGTATATACCGTCGCTCGCTATTAATTTGCACACCCTCCGCTGGTAAAAAAATAACAGCGTTGAAATTATTCGCTAAAAACATCCGAATATTAGTCCCCTTTGTCGACGAGCGTCACGAATCGCTAATAAAGTTTCTCATGAAACGATAAAACGATCGCTCTCCGAAAAATTTCAACTTCCTTAGATGTTAAAGAGTTAAAAAAAAAGACGAAACGTTTGATCGTGCGGCATTATTATCGATGATTATCGTTTTTTTTTCTCTATACTTATCTCTCGACGTTAGAGTTCATTTGATCCTACTTGCAACTTGTCGATACGAGATCTCGTAATTTATATAACATAGCGTATTGAATGTATCTGAAGTTTGCATCGTTGGAGTCCAACGAAAATTCGAAAAAATTTTTTTGGTCATTTTTGACCAACTTTTTTGAATTTTCGGTGAACTCCAACGATGCAAACTTCAGATACATCGTATTGAAAGAAGGACTAAGTTTAAAAAATATGTGGTAGAAACGTTCTGTATGAGGGTCACAATATATGTAGATACTCACGGTGTTAATATTACAGATTGCGAGAGCTTATCATCAATGATTACAGGGCATTATTCGCATATTTAGGACTGAAAAGAGCGACGGCATCGTACAGATTGTGCCGTGGCGTGCATACTGAGAGGTTTACCCTTAGGGTTTGGCTCTTTAGCGTCATAAGTTTAGAACACTTAAACGTAAATCTCGTTTGTGCCGATTCGAGTCTCACAGCGAGTACTATAGTTGGCTAGACTCTCGCTAGAAAGAGAGCTCATAAATACACGATATTTTGACCATAAGGTCCTAGATTAAATCGGAGGACCTATCGAATGTAAATTCCAGATTGGAGACATAGATGCCGGCATCTGCTTACCTGGTATTTCTCTTACGATCCGGGTGGCTCTGTTATATCTGTAGCGTGCGTTTTTTCACCACCTGTCTTGTTTGTCGTAGCGAAATAATCCAGGAATCGAAGTCTATTAGCATCGAAGGCGCGCCAAGTTCCTCCAAAAAAGGGATGAGGACTCTGATCATCCTAGAAACAGTCACGAAATAGCTGAATCCAAATCAGTTTTCTGTACAAGCCTATAAGAAAGCCTAACGTAGTCGTAGAGAATGCAAAAGATTACGAAATCGCGTATAAATTAGAGGTTCGACCTCTTCCAGGATCCTTTGTCGGACTTTTTCGGTTCCCGGAAGTTTATTTCATTTTTTTCGATTAAATTCTATTCCCTATCACACATTATAGACACACAACAATTGCAATTATTATTTTTGTGAAAACGACATTTTCTTTAACCGTCATTTGTGATATCGGCATTTAGGTTCTATTCAATGAATATTGTCGCTTCATGAATTTTAATTTTCACACATGCATGACGCATCCCATAAAGGTTTCAAGGATAATGTCCTAAAATTATATTTCAATATAATGCTGACGCGGTAGTTCTTTTGTTAACGATGCATATGAATTTTAATATTGGATCAGAGTAACGTATTTTACCAATTGAATTTTGTAGTGTCATAGGTGGGTCCCCACATACAACCACGTTATCGATACAAATTACCGATATCTTACTACTAAAGAAATTCTATATTGTACCCAACCTAAAACTTGCATGACTAAACGAATTACGAATACCTACACAACCCTTTTACGAACTATTAATCAATGAATAGATGAATTTATCCGTTCTTAATGCATAAAATAATCACGATGCGATGAAATGAAATAAATGATACGCAATTGACAATTTTAAAATGGACGTCGTATTGTGTCGTTGTACAGCTTCATAAATTAATAGATTTTGCACTTCCTTTATATCTTTATAACCATCATAGCATTATTTCTTTATCATATGTTATGGAAACTTCAAAATACTAACCTTTTACAACACAAATTGTAAAAACTTTCGAGAAAATAATTTAAAAATACAAAACAAATTCTTCCTATGCAATTTGAATCTTTTTTACTGTTTTACCAAAATATTACTAATCCAACGGCAAAATAGTCATTTGCCATCTATTATCGTTATATAGAACCGAAACTGATAAAGATGGTACAGTAATGCCATCTTTATTAGCAAAACTGAAAGTGATAGCACTGAGCTTAATTCAAAAAATTACTGATAAAGCATTAATAGCATCAGTCAAATTTTTTAACAACATTAATTCAGAATATAATTTTTATGTATTTCAATTCATAATTTCATCGTATTACGTGTATGGTTAATTCTATATTATTTGGTTTTCATTAAAGAGACATGAACATTTTTCAAACTAAAAACGTTTTAAATAAATAAATTTTTTCGGCATATCTAATATTTATTAGTTTCAAAATCTTTTTTAATTCACAGGAAAATTGTACATTTTTATATGTATATACAACTGTATCACATGACTTCAATCGTACAATATGAAGTTGCTCTACTTGTGATTTTGTATGTTCGTGCATTAAAAACAACATTCAAGCGTAATTCACAAGTGTCACTGCAAAGTGCAATTTAGTTTAGTTCTTGCTTGTAATATTGAATGATTTAAAAATGAAGACGTCACTGTTGTCGTCCAGTAACTGTACCGAATGGTACGGTTTGGTTTCGAATCGAGTTGTATAATTCGTCATGATGTAGTAAAAAAGGAATATGTTAATAACGCAACAAGCACGATAAGAATGCGCCTACGATTTGTCAGAGCATTGTTAGTGCTCGCTCTGCTTGGTAATGTAATCGTCTGGCATCGCATATGGAGGTTATATACCGCACAAAACACTGCAAGGCTTCTGTCAATCGGACCGGTTACTTCGGATCCACCGCAAAAGTTTCATCGTCGCGTAGCACGTCTTGTTACGATAATCATAAGACAGTTTGAGACATTTGAGAATGATGTTGCAGCCACGGTCGAATCAATTCTCAATTCTTTTCCTGCTCTTCCAATTCTGATTGTCTGCGACGAGTTACCCTATCCCCCTTTGGAATTGGACTTCAGTAACGACACTATGCGAAATGTTAAAGTCATTAATCTACAACCTGAATTCAATAAGTCGTACGACGAGAGAAATCCATTATTTTACATACGTACAAAATATGTTTTGTTTTTACCAGATGGCACAAGATTATCAACGAAACAAGTTATGCAGGTATGGATTTCATATAAACATTTGTACACAAATGTATATATCACAGGCTGATAAATCAGATTTTTGTTCTATGTCCCTAGGAGACCATTTCGCATGCTTCTAAATTAGGAATAGTAACAATACCTATTGGGAAAGTAGCATTAACTTGTGTTAGTATGAATTTAAAAATAAGAGAATGGAGTTTACAATTAGCATATATTGGAGGCACAGAATGCGATGCTGTTGTTGGAAAACATGCAACAATGCTAGAATCAAAAATACTTAAAAGATTATCAGATCCATTTTTATTGCCTTTTACCGATGCTCTTTATTTACAAACCACTGCTATAGGCGCCAAGGTATAACTTATATTACTTGTTTCTCTTTCTGATTTTATCAAAAATTATTCTTTCTAATAGCTGTTTTTTCCATAGGTTCATATAATGAAAAATTATCAATTTAATAAAGGAAAACCATTACACAGAAATCAACAAGCTCAATGGAAAATTCAACAATTACACCAAAAGAGGGAAAAGATAATGTTTGAAAAATTAGGAATCAAAAAAGTCACTCGTGCGTCTACTTCCACTGAGTGGTATGGTTGTTCGAGAGAAACTACAAGATGCTTTGGTTCGGTGATTAATGGTGTACCATCGTATCTTTATCAAAATAGATATACACCACCATGTTGTCTAGCTGGTCTAAGAAGAGTTGCTCATCATGTTTTTGACAAATTGGAGGAAGTTGGTATTCGATTTTGGTTAGAAGGTGAATCTCTATTAGGAGCCATGAAACATGGAGACATTTTACCATGGGATCATGAAGTACAAATAGGAATCAATCGAGATGATCTTGAAAGATCTCAATGGCTGGCTAAAGCCAGAACCAAACCAGTTATCGATAACCTTGGATTTGTGTGGGAAAAGGCAACAGAAGGTGAATTTTTTAAAGTTCAATATTCAAAAACAAATCATCTTCATGTTAACATTTTACCATTCTTCGCAAAAAATGGATCTATGGCTAAAGATTCTTGGTTCTTGAAAAACAGTGATTTTCCAGAGCAATTTCTTCATCCAATGTCAAGCATAGAATTTGCTGGTAGACAAGTACCCTGTCCAAATAATATTAGAGATTTCTTAGAATATAAGTATTACAAAGGTGTGATAGAAAATCCAGAACTACCTGGTAAAATTTCATTTGACTAGTTTTAACATTAATAGTTTCTTGCATCAAGTTACCCTAATACTATTTATGTCTATAATATAAAAATATTTATCCATTATAACTTGATACACGAAATTACTATATGTATAGACTGATAATCAGTCATGTCCAACCTATTTATTATATTGTTAAATTTTTACCTCAGATTGTTGATAGCACTAACTTTTCTTGAAGGCTGATTACTCATAGTATTAGAAGAAAAATTAACATATGAAATTAATTCCTTACCTGCAGTATTATAATTTAATAATGAAACCATATTATTTTTATAGCGTATTGTTATTTGATTATCATGAAGTTGGCATCAATACGTTTGCCAAAAGAAATCATTTTCACTTTTATACAGGAATAGTAAAATTTCAAATAAGTTGCACAAAATATATTCTGAAAATTTAATATTAAAATTTATTTAGTGCTTGCTAAATAGAAGACTATAATAAACTTTATCTTCATACATCTTAAAATACACTTCTAAATGCAACATCAGTGCCAAAACATGGAATAATATTATATTGTTTGAATTCAAATATTATCCATGTAAATATAGAAATTAGATTGGTTTTATGCCTCATTTAAACTACTACAGGTTTTATTAGAATTGTATCGAATGATAATCTATTTATTTCAATAAAACGATAAATGTTTTATAAATACATTTTTAAGTTATTTAAAATATTTAATTCAGCATAGTAAGCATGATTCATTATTTTACTTCTACAAACCTACACAATAGTCTTTGTATCTTTTGGTGGAGTTAATACTGGCGGTTCTCGAATAAAACTCAATAATTTTTCTAATTTCATTGATTCTAATTCATGTTGACTCAAATGAAGTTGTCTCTTTGTTGGTTTTACTTGTATTCTAAGATTTGGTGATAATTTCAGTGTATGTACAGTTCCCCTAAAACATAAATACATCTATTGTTATATGCATTGATTTCCCTTGAATTTTATAAATATCAAAACATGACAAATTTTGCCAACTCACTTGTCATCTCCGACAATAATAAAGGGTAGAATTTGATTAAAAGCCAGTCTTGTAAGTTTATTCTTTTTCTTGCTAACTACTGGTTGACTACATATTGGTTTATATTTATTAACATTCAAATCAAAAACTACAACTTTACCATCATTTGTCACACATGCTAATACCGTTGAACTATATGGAGCCCATTGCACATCTCCAATTGGAACTCCAAGATCAAATATAAATAATGGCTCTCTGCAATGTAGATTTTCATAACTTAAAATTCCGTTTAAAACTAAGTTAACGATACTTACAATCTATCATCTTCCCATATTTTAATTCGCCAATCACCAGAACAACTTGCAAATATACTTGAATTATATTTATTGAAAACAATCCGATACACAGGCATATTATGCGCTTCCTTATATGTTCTCATGTAAGTATTGCTGTAGGCAGTATTGCATTTATATATAGTACCTTCTTCAGTTCCAACTAAGAAAATATTTGGATCCTTTGGATAAAAAGCAATACATGTGCCACAACCTATACATACATAAATTACATAGGATCATGAAAGATGCAAACATCATATGAATCAGTATAATCATACCTTTCAGTATGACAGATGTACCATCAGGACCAGGTACAGGTGGTAAATCCAGAATTAATGTCATAACAGTTGTCAAGCCCAAATCATTTTGATTGAGCACCCAGTAATTTATTTTACCATCTACTCCTACACTAAAAAATGCCAAGTTACCTTCCTCAGTATCAGGAGCCCACCGTATCTAGAATATTTCAATTCATTAAAGAACATATTAATTCTCTGCAAACAGAATTCAGACCTCCCATACAGTCCCAGCGTGTTTCTGAACAATATCATTACTTTTATACTGTGGTTTGTTTGAGGACAACATAACATTATAAACCTCAACAGCTCCATCCATCGTACCTTCATTTCAGTTTAAATATTATTAATTCATTTTTCAAGTGATAGAAAATCATGAAACTTTTACCTAAAACTAAAAGGTGCGGATGATGTAAACTAAAGTCTACACACATAGCTGGAGATTCTGTTAAACAAATCCATTCTGGATAAGATGGATTTTTCAAAGTAAACAAACATACTGCTCCAGTAGATATTACATTATTAAATGACACTAAAACATCAAAAAACAACCAATTGATGTAAAAAATAAAGTGGCTTCGAAAAATAAAAATGTGTCTACAAACTTGTGCCAAAAGAGACAGCAAATAGATCATAATATCTAGAATTAAAGCACATGTCTGTAACGTCATGTTTTTTTGTTTTCTCAAAAGCAAATTTCCACAAAGGAAGTAATGAACCTTCCCCATCTTTAAATTCATCACTTGGATCATCCCAATATCTATAATCTATAAAAAATCAATTTATTAAATTTGGTTACTTCATTAATTGAAATTTCTAATTCACCTTGTGCAATTTCGTCATAAATATTTTGATTCACCATTCTTTCTAATATTTTTGCAGCTCTCATCATTCTGTGATTTACTTCAAATTGTTCTATAGAAGATTTTTTCTTTGTATCTTCTTTTTTAGTTTGCTGCTGGAATGATGCTTTTTTATCTTTCTCTTTTTCTCTTTGCTGCTGCTGATAATCTTCCTAAAATAGTAATATATACAGTTAAATTTCAGAGTTTTAATGAATATAGCAAATAAAGAATTATTTTTTAATACTTGATAGTCATCAAAGATAGTCCATTGATATACATGTGTATTGAATGATTTTGTTGGAGGAGGAACAGTCTGAGTATTCATATCCTGCAATAAAAGAAATTGAAAAAGTGTAAGTAAAACTAATATTACATCACTTACCCTCACAGGGTTTGTATATGTTAACGCTGCTCTCTCACAAAAGTTAAATTGATTAGGTAATTTTTTTGGTTTTTCCTTCTTTTCTTCCTCTTCATCCATTTCAGGTTCAACTTCCTGTTCACCCTCATACTGTTCCTCTGATTCTACAAATAGTACATTATTAATAACATTGATGAATAAAGATAAACTGATGATACTTTACCTTCAGTATCATCTGCTACACTTGCTTCTTCTTTTTCAGTTTTTACTTTTATATTTTTATCTTCAATATCATCTTTAAGAGAAAAATTATATTAAATTGATATTGCAATAGAACGTTGACTACTACTAATTTTAATCCACATTTATCTTACCAACAACTTCATCAGATAAATATGCTTTTGCTTCTTCAGATTCTTTATGTAATATAGTACCACATATATCTAAAACTGTTACTGTATTTGATGGTGGAGGTAACAATTTGAATTCTCTATCTTTCCATGACCATTCTACCAAAGAATCTGGGATCCTTGTATTACATACTTTTAACACTCTAGCAATATCTTCTTGTAATTCCTTAAATTAACCATTTTAATTATATTGAAGTATTTAAATGTAAATAATATTCCAATAATAAATTTAATAAAGAAGACAAGCAAAAACATACTGCTTCTGTTAAATATAACTGATCATCTGGTTTCAAAAGAATTTTCCCTCTCATATAATCCATATCACCTGCACCAAAGTCTAGTCGAGATGTATAACTCTTGAAGCTTAAATGCTAAATTAATATAAAACATATTATCTTATTTATGCAATAATGAAAATATTAAAAAATTTGCTGTAAATATTTTGTTTCTCTTACTTCTGAGGTTTTAGATGATTGTTTTTTAGGTAACATTGGCGCCATTTTTAATTGTATAATTCGTAATTTAGGAATTTCCAATTTGTTAACCACAATTAAAATAAATTAATTTATGATTAAAATAAATTCATATATCACCAATTTTCTTCATACGGGATAAATTGAATTATTTTTATGCATCGCGAAAAATAGTTACGTAAATGAAAGTGTATTGGATAAGTTGATTAAATAAATCAAATAAATCCTTATGAAAAACTTTCACTTGGAAATACAATCGTTGCCATGGAAATATGTAACGTGTGATGCAGCGTGCCTTTTTTAAATTAATAAGCATAGACATCATGAGTATATTTAATTTATTAAAGATTTATAACTATAATATTCTTTTACGTCTCTTAAATCATTCTTATAGTATGGTTTGATTTTAAAAGTGATACAGCTATTTACATGATTAATCACAATCAACAAAAAATAAAGAATTACTATATTGTAATAATATTATAATTATTATAGCAGTTTATGAAATTGATTACAATAAAAAATATTTCGTTATATTTTGTCATTAAATACCGGACTAAATTTTTATGTCTCATTTAAACATCATAAGGGATAATAGTCAAAAACCAAAAAATCAATAACTGTGTATCCTATGGTAATACATGCTTTCAACAAGTTGTTAGCAAAACGTCACGTAGTATCGTGTAAAGTCGCAGATGTTCTCAATCTCGAACGCAGTTTAACAGTGCAATTTCCATTTAAATTTCATATTTTAAGATAATTATGTCTTGATGAAAATTCTATTTATCTTTTTATTTGAAATATAATAAAATTTGTATATTTTAGTTAGTTATCTTAATCCAGCCATATAAACACTTCTTTACAAACTTCATTTAATTATTATTTATTCCTTGCAAATCTATAAATTTGTTTTCAGTAAATAATTATTTGAATTTCACAAGTAAAAGATATTTAATGGAAATGGAAGACAGTGGAATTGACAGTGACCCCAAAACAATTAATCACAATGAAAATCAAAAATTATTTTCGGTAAAAGAATTTTCACAAATAATAAAATAAAAAAGTAGAATAGATATACTTTTCTATTCTATTTATTAACTTCTTCAGGGAAGTGATAAGAGCCCTACAAGTATCACGCCATCATCTCAAAGAAGCTCATCCAAACAATTACAGAAAAAACTCGGTAATAACATGATTACATTAATTTAATTAGCGTAGTTGTTTTTAGAATTGTATAAAATTACTTTTTGTTTGATTTTACAGAAGCACGTATAGAACAAGCAAAACGTATTCAGCGTAATTCAGAGTATATGAAGTTGCCAAAGTACGATAAGGAAAATATCAACACTAATAACTCTATAGGATTAATCTCTATACAACGATTACCAATACCACAGAAAAATAAGGAGCATCTTCCACTTGTAGAATATTGGCACAGCGACAGCGAGAGGTAATAATTTTCATTTATTATGAATATTATTATTTATTTATTTTATTATCTCTTTTTAGCGAAGATGAAACTACATTGTTTCCTATTTCAAAATCTAAAGATTCTTCAAAACATAAACAAGATCTTACCGATACTTTCAGTATAGAAGAGTTAAGCGAAGAAAGTGAAGATTCTCTCAATTTAGGTCCTACACAATCACCTTATCCTTTTATGAAAACTTATTCTTCAGCTGGATGCTTTAGATGCCATTGTCATATATTATAAAACAATTTGATTTTCAGTGAAAACAGAGGACCAGATTGTTGTTTATCTAGTCAAAAAATGATTATTAATTTTATGAATGAATATTTAAACGCTAGATTGATCTGCAAAAAATTTCTCTGGTTTTATAAAAGAAAGTGTAATCATTAATTGCGTTATTGATTATACATGTTGTCGTTAAATAAGATATTTATTTGTACACAGTTCATCATTTACAAATCATACGATATGTAAATATGATTATAAAAAAATTGTTATAAAAATTCTGCAATAATGGTGCTAACAATATTATTCTACTTATTGAAAAACCACAACCTTTGTAATAATCGGAAAAATGAGGAAGAAGTAGGATGAGATATGAAATAAAAGACATCTCATAAGACTTGACACAAAATATATTAAACTTGGAATAATATACTGGATGTAGCGCTTAATTAAAGCATACGTTTAGTTCTTAGTCATTTTTACGACACGCCAATTCTTCCATACAGTTTTAGGCTCATTTTTCGATGTAGTACATCATAATCATTACCATGTAACATTGCGGCATTTCATACGTGTGAATTCATAACTAATTACTTGATTTCTAAGGTAGTACAAATACATTATTTAAAAAATAAGTTAATATCATAAATTAAGTATCAATCATCGTTGTTTATAGATTTTGTACAAGTACTGAACACAATTATCGTATCACAATTAGTAACACTCACGTTATATAAATGATTAATAAAAATAATATCAATTATAACATTTAAAATAAGTAAATTTTAAACTTAAACGAAGAATTTTTATTGTTTTTCGTTAAAAATTTGGGCGTAATCATCATCGCTCAAGTTTGTTATGTGATATGTTTCTTATCCGTTTCCGTGTCATAGTCTAACGCTTTTTATACACAGCTTTCCGGACCAGGAATAGAATTGGCGATAATAATCTCTTTCATGAGATTGCGATCAGCTTTAAAACTGATCGGTTCCCACGATTTTGCTGAGAATGGGTTCAACTGTAAATAAGAGAAAATTATAACTATGAAAACTAAATCCGCTAAATAAATTCAAACCATAAATTTAGAAAAATATACGTACGCTACACCTGTTTGTCTGTAAACTTTGCTTATGAATATCATATGGTGCAAATAACGTATCTGGCCTAACTGGTAAAAAAAGTTGTGGTTCTCGCTTCAATTTCTCTTGATCTGAAATAAGAAATGTAAAAATGGAGAAAATAATTCTTTCGTAAAAAATTTTGTTAAAGTTAATGAAAAATAATATACCCTGTGGCGATTGTATAATATCGGGTTGATTATTCAACGCATACTCGGTTACTTGCTTCAAAGTATATTCCACAAAGTAAGTGTGATCACCATGCGTCACATCAAGCATGGAATTATTTCTCGAATCTGGCGGAGTAATTATAGGTTGTTTCATATAGGGTTCAATGTGAACTGGTGATGTTGTACCGCGACGTCGATACATAAGCAGCATTACTGAAAGCACTGTAACACCCAGCACCATCAGACAGCCAACTAACAATAGTATTAACGGAACCATGTTAACACCACTGTCTGTAAATGACGAAAGATAAATTGATAAACTGTTTATAACAAATTATAATTATTTTTTAATATACCTGTATGTTTTTCCGAATCTCTTAGCATGATATCTTCTATAAGCGATGGTTCGCTTCGTCCTTTTGCATTTCCAGCATATGTTAGAAAATAGAAATGAGTGGCTGGCAGAAGATCCGATACAGGAATTTTAAAAATTGGAAGTTCGCTAGATACACTGGATACATTAACACGTAGAGTACGAGTTGATACTTCGTAAGCTTCCAGTCGAAATTCTTGGTGAAGACCACCATCATAGCCGGGTACACATTCAACTTCCAGAATCTCAGATGACGCATTTAACGATGCTTTTATTGTACAATTACTCAACGGACTTGGTTTCACTGTAATTATAACATTGATTGACATTACATTACATTACGTTATACATTGATTGAATACATCGAAACGTAGCATTCTTTCAATTTTAGTATAAAGTACAATTTTACCTGCTGGAATAACTTGATAAATACAGGGTGCCTCTTGTTTGCCGATTGCATTTCTACCCCAACATGTGAGAGCACCATAGTCCCTTTCCGAAACAGGCGTATACACAAGCTCACTAGCCGTACCGTTATTGCCCTCAAATTTGGCAGGTGCAACTTCGAGATGCTCGCCACTATTATTGAATTCCCACACAAAATCGACTTCACTGGGATCGGCATCGACTTCGCAACGCACACGTACTGACTCTTCCATAGACGCTCCTATTATAGTCATCTCTTTAGTTCTACATACAGGTGCGACTGAAAATCAAACCACACTATTGATGACTCAACCCGCTTAAACAAAAATTTATTTTGCAATAGTACATACACTGAACCCTAAGAGGTACGATAGAGCTTGTAGTTTCTCCTCTGTCGTTACTTGCGAGGCAGGTATAATTACCCGCATTGTCTCGACCTATGCTCTGAAGTACGAGACTCTGCGTACTCATTATTACACCGGCTGAATAGTTTTGCGATAATAAAGCACCCTGTGAAAACACACATATATATATAGATTTACATTTTGAAATCCATTTAATGTATAAAATAATAATTTTTTTCTTTTTAATGAAACGACGTAAAAGCTTTTTGTAAGTTACATTATGTCTCCATGTGATTTTATGATGCTCCGGATTGGCTCGAACTTTGCATTCGAAGTACACATCATCGCCTTCTTTAATATTCTCAGCATTCAGTGTACTACCAAGGTGAAGTTGAACTCTTGGAGGAACTGCAGAAGAATTTTGAGTTGATACATAGTCATTGATTACCAAATATTTTTTCGAAGATATCATATTACTTACAAACTACGTTTAATTGAAATAGATCTTCAAGATATTCATCAGACAGTACAGGATTTTCCCCACGACATTTAAGAATTTTACCGTGATCTTCTGGGATTGGCGAGAATTTTAATGTACTCAACACAATTGACTTGTCACCACCATCCATCACCTAGAAATTTTACATTTCGTGAAACTTGTTCATAGGAATCAACAGTTCTATTGTTATATTTACTTTTCCGTTACGAAAAGGAACGTTTCCCTCGAGCCATGTTATACGAGCCCGCGGATGTGAACCAGTGGCCTCGCATGTTATCGAATAATCTTTTTCAGTTTCCAAGACTGATGGTTTCGATAATATCTTCACCGACAATGGTTTGACTGCGTAAAAAAATGAAATGTAAAATAAATTCAGCAATATTATTCACTCGCTAAAATACAATACTCACGATAAACGTCTAGAATTACAGTCTTCTCTAACGGGTGTATCAAGTGAGTATTAGTGGCTTGACATTTGAATGTAGTATTTAGATGATCTCTCCTCAACTGAGGTACCGTCAATTTATTGACAACTATATTTCGGCCAGTTTCTTGAGGCTTGCCGTCGACTTCTTCGCCATTTTCGAACCAACTCACAATTGGTAAGGGTTTTCCTGTGGGAGGAAAAAATTCAGGTTCATAATCGCCAATTTGATTTCAAGACGAATTTAAATAACAACTCACCACCTCTGACTTCACAGGATAGACCAAACTCCACCCCAACTTGATACGGACCGGCGGTACTTTCTATTTCGATACCCGCACTGTCGTAAATGAGCAACTGATGTGGCGGTACTAAAATAATGAGATCGAATAACGACTTTTGTGCACAAAAGGGATAACATCAGAGAATTAGAAAGATACAAACCAATAACGGTGAGATTAACTTGATAATTTCGCGTTGGTGACTTTTTGAAGTCTACCCGACATCTATATATACCCTCGTCGTTGAGTTGAACTGCTTCAAGAGAGAGTGCAGCTGGTTTCGTCCCCGTAACGAAGTAAGCTCTCGGGCCTACCGCATTGCTGTCCGACCAATTTAACGCCTTGTCGAAGGCTCTGCCTCTCACGTCGAAACTATAAATCGGTATCACCGCATAGTCTCGGAACCAAAGCACCATGTAAACGCGATCATCTCGCGTGGACGGCTCAATGTCACAAGGCAAGCTGGCGGTTCGTCCAAGGACTGCACTGACTTCGTACGTTGCGACTGAACAAGATGAAATTCAAACTGAATCATTTCCAAATTACACTGAATATAAAATTTGGCCGAACCAAAAAAATGTACATTTTTTTATTTTGAAACCGATAGTTTGACTGTTCGATAAAATCGTTTATTTCAGTAAAATATTTGTTAAACCAATCAATGTATTTTCCACTCGAAAGATTTTCCTCTTCATTTTAAAAAAATATCGTTTAAGCAGTATAGTAATTCACATTTCGTCTGTTCAACAAAATTTTCTTCTCAGTGTACAAATATTGAAATAACGAATATAAAAATTTACCAAGATCATCATCGTTATCCCAACTTCCAGTCGCGTTTACTAAAACAATGGCAGTGAGAACATAGGCGATAAAAGTAATTCTCGCTGCCGACTCGAACAGTACAGCACCGAGCGCCATTCCGAACCCGAACGACGACGATGACGACGACGACGACGACGACGACGACGACGACGACGCTGTACCGTTTTTCAGATGAGCATCGCACATTGTCCACCTCGCCGATTCGTCTCTGTTAACGGTAACGTCTTTATTGTCATCACACACAACGAGCGCCAGTTACTTATAGCTTCTTATGAATTCTTCAAGTGAAAGAAACTGATGCTTAACGACTCGAAACCTTGCTATTCGAGTAGAGAGAATCAATGATAAGCTCGCCGAGGCCAGATTTGCTCGAATAATACAAGTCGGCGCTCAGCTCAACCTGAGCAGTTTTATTTCGTAGCGTGTATTCGACAAGAGAATTTTAAAATTCCGTTTGCAATTTTCATTATTAGTCTGAAAAACAATTTGTTACGACGTTATTTTTTCAATTAATTAAATGAATAATTCAGTATTACGTATACACATGTATTTTTAATATTTATACCCACTCGAATTTTTGGTAATTGAACATGTTGCGACATTTACATTTTTATAATGTCACAATGTATTGTAATACACATGCATAAATGCGTATCCAACCACACAGAAATGCAATGAGGGTAATTAGATTTTCCTTGTATTTTGTTGTTTCCTCCCGGTTCCACCTTTGACGAACAACGTAGAAAAGGGTAAAAATAAATTGTAAAAACTTTTACAAAATTTGCCGCGTGCCAACTGTAATGAGAAATTAAAACAAACAAATTATTTTTAGAATAATGAAAAATTTTATATATATTAAAAAATGAAAAATAGTAATCGTGTGGTCATTAACATTAGAGAAATTTAATTTTTTGTTATTTCTATTTTATCAATCATTTTTTCTCGTCGTACTGAAAATAGCGAAAGAGACAATTTCGTTATTTCACCGTCCGAAAAAAACACAGAAAAAACGGTTACTGAAATTATTGTCATCTATCAGTCGGAAACTTAAAGTGAAGCATCTATTAGCGATTCGGGTATTTTTACGAGAGAAATGGAAAAATAGAGTATTTTTTCTAATGAATTTATTATTCACTGTTTAATCAAAGACGAAATTTATTTATGAAAATCGAGTAAAGAGAAAAAAGAAAGCCGCACGACGCTCCACAGGCGTCGCTGACCCGACGAGAGAAGCGCGATGAGCGCGCGATCGATTTTCGTCTAGTCAGTAGTCCGCCTTTACTGATAACCCGAAAATCGCAAACAGGAGTAAAATGTAACTTTATTAAAAATTCTGCCGAAAAACAAATCAGGAGCACCCGTGTAATAACAATGTGCACTCGTTTCTGGGAAATTTACCGATTATCTCGTTTACTTGAAACCGGGAAAAAATGATTTCCTTGGATGCTTTCGGTGAGAACTCACGTCCTTATCCGCACACACCACCACCGCCACCAACCCCCTTCGCCCCGACATCAAATTTCGCGGACGGGTACCACCGAAGAACCCCCACTACGACGCAACCAGAGCGACCAGAGCTTTCGGTTCGCTTTGATCGAACGACTTCAACGCCATATTTGTTCGATATATCGCAGTTGCGATATTTCGAGTTTCCTAGATATCGCAAAGAACTAATCGATCTTTTTTACAATTTCAAATAAACTGTTTCAAATGATGTGTACAACTATTTATTTCTTCTGTTCAAGTAAGAATGTAGGTATAGTTTTTTCTTAAATGGAGAAGAAAAATTAATTTCTCACACAAATATTTAATTTGAACTCTGGCGCCAAGTTATATTTATAAACATAGTTGAGGTTAGAATTATACTAAGGGTTTTAAGGAAACAGTTTTGACGTACTTTTATATCAGAGACGCAATTAAGATCGAAGAAGAAAGAGAAGTTTATGTTTTAAATAAATTAATTCAAAATGATGCCCGGGAGGCCTACAGTACCTGGTGAGTTGATACTTTTATTATTCGAATGATTAAAATTATTATGAAATGATGTATTTTAAAATGTTATGCTACACGAACATTAATATATCTTTCGATAATTTACTCTTATACTAATTTAAAATGGAATGAAAAAATATTATTTTCTTTGTTAAATAATATTCCAAATTTCCAGACAACCCCTTGGGATTATCTTGGCACGACAGTGCTTGGATACCTATGCTCAATCCCAGTAATATAATGGATTACTTTTCTGAAAGGAGTAATCCATTTTTCGATAGAACATGTAATAATGAAATTGTAAAAATGCAACGGCTTAGTCCTGATCAGCTTACGTAAGAATTTAATTGCGACAAATGATAAATACAATCTTTTAATACTCACTACTTAGAATCATCGCAATATATGTTTTTGCAGTAATATGACTGGATTGGAATATATACTTTTACATGTCCAAGAACCAATTTTATATGTGATAAGAAAACAACATAGATATTCCCCAACAACTGCTACTCCATTAGCCGATTATTATATAATTGCTGGAGTTGTATATCAGGCACCTGATTTAGCATCTGTTGTTAGCTCTAGATTGGTAAGACATATATATCGATACCCAATATGTATGCATAATTATATTTCGCAATTTAGACTTTAAGCTTTTTATCTTAGCTTTCAACTGTACATCATTTACAATCTGCATTCGAAGAAGCTAGTTCTTGCTCTCGGTATCATCCTAGCAAAGGTTATTCATGGGATTTTAAGAATGGAAAATCTGTTGCCGCTAAAAAAGAAGCTCCAGTCAGAGAAGAACCAAGCTCGCTTTTTCAACGGCAAAGAGTCGATATGTTACTAGTGGAGCTCACTAAAAAATTTCCTCTTCCGATTCCAAAACCAGCTCAGCAAACTATAGAACCTGGTAAATATTTTTGTTCATTTTACGTTACTTAATATGATCAATTTATATTAATATAATATATTCAATATTTATTACAGCTGTAGAAATTAAGCAAGAAATAAAAACAGAAAAAAAAGATATGAAACCACCTCCAGAAAAGAAACCAAGAATAAATTAAATAGTGTGGAAAATTAAGAGTCGATGCTTAATTACTATAAGTATATTATATTGTAATAATTTTATTATTTGTAATGTATAATATAATTGATACGATTTCTCAATGTTTTATATTTATTTTATGATTCATTTATTTCTCCAATAACATGAAGTTGTATTTTATGCAAGTTCAATTCTCTTGTGATCCATCTAGATTTTGACAGAAAGCTAAATTGCCTAATTTCAAAGAATCATACAATTATTATATTACATCCACGTTACAATTCAACCAACCTTTAATTGTTATTCTTGATTTTCATTATAAATGGATAGTGATATGTATTTGATTGATTTATTTCATAAAAAATGTAAAGTAATTCAGTTAGTTCGTAAACAAATGAAACAGTTTCAGAACTACAAGGTATGAAATCAATATTCTAAACTGATTTTTTTTATTTAAGGAGATGATATAATTCTATTTATTAAAAAATTTTTTTTGTAGTACAACAATGCGTCGATACCTATTAAAACAGAAGTGGATATGCATGAAAATTTCAATGGATCTAACAATGAAGTGAAAATTGAACATGTTATACAAAGAGATAAAGAAATATTAATGGTTAATGACGATAGCACGATTGAAGCATCTACAAGAAACCAAGAGGAAGCAAGAAAACTCACAAAACCTACCCAGAATGTCAAATCATCAATAAAAACTAAACAATTATTTTTTTGGAATTCAAAATTCACAAAAGTGAAAATTTTGATATACTCTATTATTTTTATATCTACGCTTTTATTTTCATACGTAAAAGTTGCTCAGTTGAGTATAAAATTATGTAATAATAATAATAATAATAAAGTTTATTTTTGAATCACAATTTATTTCATGATAATGTTTAATGTGAATGAGATAAATATTATGATTTAACTTTTGGTTTAGCCAATCGCTTTAAACGTGGTGAACATCTTGCTTTTAAAGCCATAGGAGAAACTTGGAATGCATTTTCTTTGATATCGATTTCTTTTCCAGGTGGATGTTCCACATGTTGAGCTAACTCTATTATCCTTTTTGAAGCTGAAGATGTTTGAATGAGAAAATTTTATCAAATGATAAATAGAAATAAATAAAAAGTAATTCACCAGTAGCTAATAGAGCAGCAGGTGATACAACACCGGGTATTTTTGGAGTATATGTTATTCGTCTATGTCTCAGATAAACAAGTCTGTTTAATCGAGGTGAAATTTTATAGGTCAGTGCACTTTCGGGTACTTCCCATGAAGATCTCGGTTCGATGTATTTTCTCTTCTTTGGTTTTGCTAATCTTCTAATACGTCTCATATTAGGCGGCCTCCATTTTTTCTTCTTCTGTTTTATAAGAGGAAAGTTTTAAACTCATATTCAAATAATTTGATCATAAAAATTACCGATTTTTTTCTCTTGTGAATTTTTTTCGGTGTAGCTAATTTTTCTAACGCTTGAATATGACGCTTCCAATCTCCTTCTGTCACAACTTTCTCTTTTGGAAATTTTTCACTAGGTGGATGCATATTATTGATTTTCAAATAAGAAATGAAACCATTATTTATTAATTTACCTTAAACGTTGACGAATTAAATCACCTATAGATCTGAATTCTTGATATCGAGTTGTAAGCGTAATTCCCAACAAATCTTTCGCCCTATTGCTCACAGTTACACTCGGTGCATATTTCACAGTGTGCATTAATATTCTTAAATTAAGATCAATTTGTTAATATTTATCATCTCAAGACGGTAAATTATTCTTTACCGTTTTTTCGGTAATGCTAATTCCAAAATTCGCTCGCTTGGTGTATACACATCAGTTTCTTCTTCTTGCAATGTACTCTCACTCCTATATAATAACCATTCGAACAATATTTCTTAAAAATAATAATGAAGATATTAATATTAATATTTTACTTAATTCTTGATTCATATTTTGGAGTGAATCTTTTTGGTCTTGCCATAATTTTAATTCGTCTAGTGGGATGGTATTGCTTAGCCGCTCTAGAAATCTTATTAGGTTCATTCTACAAAGGTTTGATAACTGAATTATCATTTTTTGGTATTATTTTATGATATTTCTTACTGATTTGGTTTTAATCGCTAGTTTTGCTCTCCATGATGGTTCAGATAAGAGATTAATATAATTTTTATGTGATAAATGACTCCTAGCGTACAAAATTCTATCTCTCGAAGAAACTCTCGGCTTGTTTTTAGACATTTCTGTTTATGTCGATAAACTTTCAAGATGAAAAATAGAGTGAATTATTTATTCAAAAAAATTTAGATTTCGTTCAGATTTCAGAGCATTGGCGAAAGAAAATTTGTGGTTATAAACAATAACAAAAAAGAAATGCCGTTTGACTTTTTAATAACTTATATTTCATTTATGTAAATATACAAATTGTTATCCTTATAGGACGTAAAAATCTTTTAATATGTCTTATAAACAGACTTCCTATAGTCTCACTTTACTAATATTTTAAATAGAAATCCAATTGCGCCATTTATGCGTTGCGAAAATACTTGATATAATCACAACAAAGCCAATTTTTTAGTACTATTTCAAAAATTAAGATAATACTGCAATAAACTATCAAGATTCAACGTATTCTTCATTTAAAATTTTTCGTCGTGTTAATCTCGTACGAGATCTAGTTTGTCTACCTTGCGTTTGTGGTTTTTCTTGAAGTGATGGTGTCGCAACTGAATCGATTTCGTCTTCAACATGATCTATACCAATTTGTGCCGCCTTTATGAGGGGTGGCGATTTGTTCTTTCGAATTAAAGGAGCTCTTTTTCTGCGAGTATTAGAAACTACCGGTGTAACGCAAATCTCTCTGTCAAATTGCACCGTAGAATTATATTTAGAGATGTCTATTGTAGATGGATCCGGAACTACGTTGAATAATAAAATTTTATATTATTTTCATTCATATAAAATAAGGTTTTTTTGTATTTCACAAAAAAATTACTTACCTCGGAAATTTGGTATTTTATGACTAATACGCTGAAGCCGAAGATCAAGAACTAATTCCTCTGATGAAATGTAAACTGGATGGCTTTGCAATTTATATTTTTTACATACATTAACTGCTGTTAACGCTAAATTTAAAATTTCTTCGTTTTCTGTTTTGAAATGTTTTTTCAAAAAACAAGCGTAATCGATAAGCAAATATATATAATCCACAATATAAAAACGAGTTTGCCAAAAAACTTGTTTTGTTAATTTTTTCACTTCTTTTTTATTTTCCACAGCTAGTAACTTTTTTTCTTCGTTAAATAACTTTCTTCTAATTTTAAAAGCACCATGGAAATAAAGTGTCGATATATTAATTTGCTCCTGCAGAGCGTATAATTGTGCTCTTATATATGTACAGGTAAATATTAAATACTGGTAAGAAATATTTTCACAACTATAACAGTTGCAGTTAAAATGATTAAGAAAATCGGGCGTAGAAAATAATTTTTTTCCTAATATTGGTGAACTAACGCTTCGTCGAGAATCTCGAAATGAGTCGATTACTTTATTATCTTCAATTGCGAGCTCTTCTAATTTTATTGACTGAATATTGATAGCTTGGGAGACATTATCCGTTTCTATCACAAGTAATTTTTCAAGTCCCTGTAAATTCGCTTCACACTCATCTAGTTTAAATCGATGTAAGTCAAGAAGACAAACAGATTTCTGAAGTTCAGCTACTCGCATTGTAAGTCCCATAGTTTGTGCTATTTGTAATAATCGAAATAAATAGCTTGAAATTCCCCTGAATGATACTAAATAATTTAGTCGTAACGATAAATTTACGAGACTTGAAAACATTATATCATAACGAAGAAGGCGTTTATCCGGGGTATATCCTAAAAAAAAAACAAATCTCATAGTAATATAAAATAACTGATAATTTAAAAAATCTCACCCTTGGTACTATTTAAATTATCTAGTATTATCACAACACTGTAAATAGATTCGACAACATAGCGCGAATAATCTTCGTGTTGAATATCTTCCATGTATAACAAACAATTACGTATTATTGTATCTAAACATAGCAAGTATATAAATGTATTTTCGATTATTGATATTCCTGAAAAACTTCTAGCTGCATCGAGTAATTTCCTTGCCTCATTGAGCTAAACAAAATTTTATCACCAGTTATCCATAATCAGTTTTTTATTTTCCATTAATAATTACCTTGCCACATTCGAAATAATAATCTGATAAATGTATCCAGAATATAGCTATATTATTTATGATATCTGAATCTCGTGATTGTTTCAGTTTATGTGATAATTCCTTACTCATCTCAATCCAATCCCAATTAAAATTTCTCAGAGAGACACTTCGAGCAGTTACTACAAAAAAAAGTTTATATCACCATAACGTAAATGCGATAGCAAACCATAGTTATTTCATACCATATATCATAGATGAATATTTATTCAATTTTTCTGCTAATTTATACGCTATGTTCCAAGCAAGAATTTCACATTTTTCATAACGAAGTAAACGACTATATTCTCCAGCTGCTATTATGATATTTAATGTTATGTCTGGTTCATAGTTAATCATTTCGTCCTATTGGAAATTCAAATAATTTAATATTCAAAATGATTATATTGTTATAATAAGAAAACTTACTATGTATTTTGTCAAATATTCTTCCCAGCTGCGCAATACTTTGTGCAAATCCATCAGCAATTCAGAATCTACTGCTATATTGACCATACTAAGAGCTGGAATGACATTTCGAGGGTTTTCTTGTTCATACTTTTGGTCTGTATTAGATTTAACATTTTTTATTTCTGATTTTGTTTCGTTACTTATATTTTGTAATTTTTGAATAAATTTGAAAAATTGTAAATTGATTTGAATACATGGTGTATATAGTGAACAACTTTTTTCTTTTTTTAACTGTTTAATAGAGTAGTCGACATACTCAGATATATCACTACTATCTTCAAAATGTAATAGATGATAGCCTAAATATAACACAACTAAACCATAATCAACAGAACTAGCTTTTAATGTTTTTAATTCTTTGAGTACTGCATAAAAAGCAGTGTCTAAATTGACTTTTGCAGCTCGAAGTCCCTCAGCTTCTCGTATACACAAGCGTACAAGATTGAAATTAGACAAATCAATATTAAGTCCTATGTCTTTTATTTTTTCTTCATCTTCTACTAAGACATTGATCATAGTCAATTGTCTGACTTCTAAACATTTGTGTTTGATAGATGTCCACATGCGAAAAGCTTTAGATTGTGGGTCATCGTAATTCAACAATCCATTTAACGCTGATGCAGTTAAGGCTTGCCTATACATGGCGTGTTGGAAGTAAACATTACTCAGTCTGTGAAGGGAGAGAGATAAGGGATTCTCTAAACTAAGATAAGAAGATTTTAATCCATCAAAATGGATTATGCTAGTGCATAAGAGAGAAAACAGAGTTATGCTCTCATTGCAATAATTTGTAGAGCGTATGCCCAAATTATAAATTAATATTCCACAAATTTTCCATAAATCCTTCCAGCGTGAACAGCCAGACTTGAATAACTGATCTATATAAGATATGCTCTTTTCCAAGAGTTTTCTAGCTTGAATATAGACTTCTTCTGTGCATTCTGCAGGGCATATTTTGTCCATCAATTCAATACTTTTTGTTTGAATAACTATAGCATCAAAGAAATCATATTTAGCCAAGCATTTTTGTGGTAAACAGGGTTTACATTTTACAACTGGTTGTTTAGCACAATTGTTACCTAGATATTCGGTAAATTTCATTAACTTAACAATAAAATTATAATTTGCTGTTTCCATTCTGGTTTCTCCAGCACACTCTACCCAAGAATTAATACCAGATTCTAAAATTGAAATAAGCGCCATTATGTTTGCCCTTAACAGTTCAGGATGTAGATATTTCTTCATTGTTTTTGCAAAATTTGTTATGCAGTTTTGCATTTCATTAGTTTTATCTAATATTAAATTATTCATAGGTTGCACAATTAATAAACATACAGATTTTAATTGATATAAACAACTATAACAGTCTTTCTCATCCAATAATATTGGGTTGAAGTATTCCCATATGTCATCAATCATTTTCTCAGGAAATTTAATATTTTTTCTCATCAAACTCCCTTTGATTACGTGTTTTAATATATCTAATATATGTTCATATATTGTATATTTATGATCACAAGTTAAAATCATTTTTTTAGTTTTTAAATAACTAATTATATACTCACAAAAATTTTCAAATATGTCATTTACGTTTTTATAAATAGCAATGACATGTCTCAAATGTGAGCAGATAGTAGCTAAAATATGTGTTTCGTAATTGAGGTATATCTTCTCAATTACATCTAATTGACATTTTACAGCTAATTTCAATTTTATAATGTAGTCGCTATTTTTTGGTGATAATCGTAATTCATTGAATATATCTATAATTGCATTTTGCCACAAGTTAAATATTTTTGTTGGTGATTCAGATGTACTTGTGCTGTGATCAGCCATGTTTTTGAATAACAAACAACTTGTTTCATTAGCTCTTTCATATTTCTGCATTGTGAGCAAGTATAGAATTATGTGATACATGCTTGCAAAAAATTTACTATAATCTGGAATTTCAGTCATTAAAGAACACAATATAATTGCTAATTCAAAAATTTCTTCTTCTTTTGACCTTTTTTCTTTATTGCATTTATCAGCTGCATGTGACAGATGTAATAACAATTTGAAAATATATTTATTCAGAGCCTTAGAAGGTATCAAATTGCTTTCCTAAAACAATATAAGTTATATTTAACTAGTTTCTTGCTTAATATTCCATTTTCAATAGAAATTAATGATAAAATAATTTGTGTCCAAATAAACATACTTGAATTTCCATAATAACATGTTTAAATTCCTGGGATGAAATTAAATCTATCCATTTTTTTATATTATTTTGCACTTTTGCCATTTTGAGTTGGAGAACAATATCACTCTTAAAACTTAAACCAACGTCATTTAAATATGACGAAATATAATATTTTGTTATTTTCAAGTTCTAATAAACACCAGTAAATCGAATTCAAATGATAGAGCATTAACTGAGTGATTAAATAGAAGGTTAGCTTCATGTCATGGCGGTTCAAGGTGTCTGCACTTATCTGGACGATTTGGACAAAATGTAGTAAGGCTAGTTTCACATTCGTATCAATTCGTATCATCGGTATCATCCGTATATAATTATACATTACATTTTTACGTAAATTTTTATCAACCATGAAATAAAACCAAAATATAATTTATTTGATTATAAAATTTACTCTTTATTTTTTAATAGAATAGTAAATACATTTAGACAACAATGTAATAGTTTTAAATAATTTTACCAATACAATAGAGATTTGTTTAATATGTGTGTGAATTATTAAGAATAATTTCAAATAATCAAAAATAAAAAACTGATTGTATTTCTATTTTACGTATTATATTATTCTGTACATCAATCGGTGATATCAGACAAAGTAGAACAATTCATAAGAAAATAAATTTTATAATAAAATTATCGTTTAGTATAACTGGAAAATACACTGAAAATTGTAGCTTAGTTTGATATATTTACACAATAATTGGATAATGAGAACTTATTTGATCAAAACATTTACTTTTGCAAAACAATAATGCTTCAGTTATATCAAATCAATATAAATATTGCATATATATTCCTAAACATACATTTTGCGAAATTCAATAAAAGTTTGTACTGTTTAAATACAATTATATCTAATGTGCACAATTAATTATTTCTTGCTACCAATATATTTTAAAATGTGTAGTAAATTTATATAATCATAAGGCGCTCCCGATTCCGGGTTCCGCGTTAGTAAATTTATATTTTGATAAAGATTTTTGCAAAATTTTGCAAGTACCATTATCTATCACAGATAAAATTCATTAATTACTTATGAAATTAGGAAATTTATTATACCAATGTTGGAAATAATTCTGAAAAGCTTTCATGCCAAAGGTCAGTCAATGGAGTTTTCGAATTAGTATAATGTGTTTCGGCATTAGGTGAACCATGAGATTCATATCCACCATCAGAAAAATTTGAATCCATTTTTTTTTTAGACGAACCAATATCTAAATCTTCAGAATACATGCTTGAAGGAGATAAGGAATCTGTGCATGTGTAAGTAGGTGATAGCTTTTTGATATAGGAGTAGTTTGTTGAGAGTTGTGGTACTTCATCTGTGAGACATGATTCATCTGAACTTACTTCTTGTACACATTCTCCAATTCTCATCTCAGTCTCTTCTCCTGGATAGATAATCGTTATGCAATTTGTAGCTTCATCATATGTACCATATACAGTATCCACATCAGTTACTTCTACTTCTTTTTTGATTTCAACGTGGTCTTCAAAATTTCCTGTTGCAGCAGAGCTCTTTGATGCATTAATTGTATTTTGATAAGAATTTACACTTCTAATGTTTGCATTGGTTTCCATGTCTTCTGATGACTGCCCCACCATTCTTCTCGCATTATTAGTTTTCTTGAAATTGTGTTCTGTGTTAAGAATTTCTGTGTTTGGTTGATGAGAATTCGTTTCAACTTCTGAGGTAACTTCTCGCAGGAGACTTTCAGCGAGTTCTTCAAGTCGTTCGATATAATCGTCTCCTTGGAGATCGCTAAACAATTCTTCGAGAGGAGGTAAAGGGTCAAGATTTTCAACAGGACAGCTGCTTGTGGTGTTAAGATCAGTGACTGTGCCCGTTGTGCTGTTCCACCCTTCGGCAGAGGGTAAACGGAGGATACGGCAGATCCAATTGAGGGTACAGCACAACCGACACGACTCCGACACATAGAGCAGTACTGTTCTTTAGTTTTATAGTTATCTCTCTCTTTCTGTAGTTGTTTAACTTCTGTAATTAAGTTCTCATTTTGTGACCTCAATATTGAACACTCTTGAAGTAAAGAATCATTTGATTCTCTTAACAATTTAACTGTTTCTTCCAATTCATCTAACTTTGCTTTTTTCCGATCGCGAGATGTTTGTGCAGCCACTCTATTTTTTAATTTTCTAAAAAAAAAGAATTTTTTTAAATTGTACAAATATGACAACATGAATAATGAGAATCATAAGAAATAGAAACATACTTTCTTTGTAATTTTTCTTCCCATGTCAAATGATCCAAACGTCGTTTTTTCCCTCGTAGGCATACATTAGATTTCAACAATGCGCCATCGTTGAAATCTTGTTTTGCCATTTTATTTTCACTCATTTCTGATTTGTTATTCAATAACGATGTCGTAAAATTAAGCCTGGTCACCGATTTTAACAATTCGTTTGGAACGATAGCGGTATTAGATTTTTCAAGGCCGTGAGGCACAGTGACAATAACACTTTTCAGTGCACTCATAATTTGCCATGAAATTACTAGTTTAATATCTTTTTTTATAAATTAAATATTATTACAAATAGTAAAGATCAGTTGTCGGTAGACCGTATCAACACATCGACTATCCGAGCACGAATGAATGACAATTTCTTCATGACAGAAGTCTCTCCTTGGTACGCTGTTTTTGGCTGACGCAAGTTCTTCCGCAATTTCTACTACTGCTACTACTTTTACGTCATGGAAAATTTCTATAGTCCATTTGGTAAAAGAACAGTCGTGTTTGCGCATGGATATAGGTAGAGGGGAAGATCGGCGTATAAATGGTGCGTCAAAAGTACCGTATACTCTACAAGGTTCCATACCTCTGTTTAAAATATTATTATTGCAAATTATATAAATTTATTTTTCTGTAGCTAATACATGTCCATAAAAATACGACATGTTACCGTTATTAAAGATCTGATGAGTATAATACATTCTTGCTTCAAAATATTTCAAACTTGTGTAACCTTTTATGCTTGATATCATTCGGCACTGTAACAGCTTTACGATTGGTTCCACATAATTTAATAGGCGGGACCTCTGCGCACAAGAGCCGATTCTTGGATTAGTAGTATAATACTGTTATATCAAATAGAGTATAGGATCGAATTGCATGGGAAATTACCCTCCGTTACATTCAGTGGAATATGTGGTATAACCTCATTGGTGGTCGATGACGTATAAATTGACCAATCATATCGCTCGCGCAACTTTGAAGTTGAATAAACTTTAGTACTCTAGTAGTAAGCATAATACGCGTGTATAAAATTTGACATGCTTCCTACTATTGTATACTATGGAGTGAGGAAAGTTCATGAAAATATATTTATAAGGAACCTAATAATATCGGAAAGAAAAAATCACGGTCAACTACATTATTTCATAGATACGAAGTATATATTGCAGAATTTGCAAATCACCTAAAATTTCCCGCCAGATTTATTATTAACAAGATAAAAGATGAAATTATTCAATTGGTTTTCAAAATTAAATTCATTCAACGATATAATAAAATATTTGTTTTTATTTTACTACACTTAATAATTAAATGAATTACAAATTAAAAATAAGATAAATCCGAATGAAAGGATAATTTTTTATTTTACATGATTCAAGTGGTTAATTGAATATAAACGAAACTAAACATTTTAAAAAGCCACATATAATTATTTAATTTAAACGTTTAGAAAACTAGATTAGTTACTTATATTATACATAATATATAAAATTCATTAGAATAAGACAATTTAACAGAACCATTATTTATGACACATGTAAATAATTATAAAATCAATTATACGTATCATATTGAAAGTATAATTATTTCTATAAAAAATTTACTTATCAGCACCCTAATTTGTGATACCTCACAAATTTCAAATATTAGAAATTTTTAGTAAAATAACCAGCAACTGTAACATCATTATTAGCATAAAGTATAAAGTACACTAATTTGTAAATATATTATAAATCGGAATTACGAATCATTAACTATATCAATATTATTGTTAAAAACTTTTCATTTAATAAGTTTTCGTCAATATATTTTAAAAGGTTATTTTCATTAGTGAATTTTTTTAAAAAAATTAAAATAATTGGACAATTTTTTACACAAATCAATTGATTTGAATAACAAGTTGTATGTAAAATGAGGAAATACGTTGTACAATTTAGAGACTATAGTCTAGATAGCAACACATTTAGATTCGATATTACAATGTTAGCATCTAATTGATGATTAACAACTTTAATTCAATTAGATTGAAGAAAAATGCATTTACTGTTTAAATTCTCATAAGAATAATCAACCTATTTCATGTCACATAGTGAATGTAATTACTTTGACTAGACTAACGTCTTGAGATTTTAATGATCCCTAATTTAATTGTAGAAACATTAACGTTTAATGGAGTTTTTTAGCCAAATAGTTTTTCAAAACATCCATGGCAGTAAGGCTTATCATTCTGTTCTTTGAAAGTACCCTTGTTCAATTGTTTTAAACAGAAAGCACATACAAAATGTTCTGGATGGAATTTGCGGAACATTGCTGTTATGCAACGACCTGAAAAATAATTAAATTAATCAAATGTTAGTTATAATTATAATTACATTACGATCCGAATATTATTGTTATCGTTACCCGTAATAGGCTTATGACATCCGGCGCATAAAGATCCTCTCTTAGCGTGATAATGGGTCTCACAATACGGCAACCCCTCATGATCGAAAAAGGATCCACCTTGGAACTTCTGCCGACAATCCTGAAGAAAAAGTGGTGAGTTTGAGAAAGTAGCTAAAGATATTCTACGTGTATATATCTAACTAAGAGTTCCGTGCAAAATTTCTGCCGGCGCATTAGTTTTTTGAAGTCTAATAAACATTAGAGTTGGGAGCCTTTTTGTATCACCAACTATGATCGTTATCGCATAAATCAAAATTTATCATAGTTCTTTTGTAACACTTCATTAATTTTCATAATATGAAATGTTGTAAAAAATTTTCCGAATTTGACGTATTAAATAATATTTTTCTATCAAATTAACGAAATTGATGTAAACTTAATTAGAAGACGTTTATGACCACTGTAACAGAAAAGCGCGACGTGATTTAAATTCACCAATCGCTGTCTAAAGTAATGTGTATATATTTTTGTTTTTTGTTTTTTGTTTTTGTTTTTTTTTCTTTATCTTTCGTTATTTTTAATTGTTTTTTTTTTATTTTAGAATTGAAAATTTGTATTATATTATCTTTTAATGAAAATTTTAGAGCAAGTTACAATTTTTCTTATCATAAAATTAATTTTGAAGTGATACATAAGAAATTCATGAGAATCTTTTCTACTGCATGAATGATTCGAAGCATTCGTATGTGTGAATGTGTGTAGTGCAAGTGCGCTTATGAATAAGTTATTAAATCTAAAAAGTTGTATGCAATGGTATTCGTTGACGCTATCAGCTGCAAAAATTCTGGGGTCGAAGGCTCCGCATATTCGGTGCCTAAGGGCATTAGGGGGTGCTGATGGGACATAAAATATTCAACATCTAGCTACAGAGCTAGAAATTTTCGAATACGATAATATTCTTTAGGCTTCCTCTTCTTCATCATCATCTACGCCAACGCATTTAGGGCATACTGGTTTTCCCTCCATTGCATAGAACGATTTGCCAGAAACTGGCTTCTTGCAATCCTAGAATTTTCCATATTTATTTGTATATCTGATTATTGGAATTAAAAACATAAATTTTCATAATGACATCTGGCCCAAAAGTTGCAAATTGACAAAATATGAACCATTTGCGATAGACCCTGAAATTAAAATAATTATATAAAATATATAGTAAACATACCCTGCAGACAAAACAATCTGGATGCCATTGACTATTCAAAGCGGAAATATAATTTTCCATGATAGCACGATTACAACCACCGCATTTTGGTGCAAACATGTCAAAATAGTCCTCCCGGCAGTACGGCTTGCCATCGCGTTCATGAAAGCCTTCTTCGCCAAATTGCTTACCGCACTGTGCACAAAAGAAGTGCTCAGTATGCCAGGTTTTTTCTAACGCTGTTACGCATTTCTAAAATTTAAAATTCATTAGCTTCAAATTTTCAAACGATCAATGCCAATCGGTAATAACAAGTCATCTCACATCCAAAATAGGACCGTTACAATAAGCGCAACGAGGAGAGAATAGATTGTGATAATCAGGTTCGCAGTAAGGATGTCCTTCTCTTTCAAAGAAGTTTCGCGTTCCTAATTCTTGATTACAATGAGTACAGGTAAAGTGTTCCGGATGCCAAGTTTTCCCCAAGGCGGTAATAACCTGTTTTAAAACATTACATTAGTTTCCCAATCCATACAATTTTGCAACAATCAATCGAATTTAATATTATAGCTCTCATTTTCACCTGTCCTACGATAGGTTTCTCGCAAGCACTGCAACATCCCTTCTGTGTGGTATTGACTCCTTGGCGACTCATGTCTGCTTGAAGGTTTCCTAGCATAGAATCCAATTGATTCTGTTTTATCTGAGTCGCGGATTGAGCGATGTGACTGTCTCCGTGTTGTTGATAACGATGTGTAGCGTGGGTTTCAGTGATATGAATTCGCGTTAAGGCTTCCGGTGGTACAGGACTCTGTGAGCTTTTGGTAGCCTTATTTGGTTTAGCGTATGGTGAGTCAGTCACCGTTTGATGTTGGTGTGAACTGCTGTTTATCTGAAAATGAAATTGTAAAAAAAAAATGAATCCCAGTATTAAATGATGGACTTATGTTATTGTAGACTGAAAGTGACGTTTCGGAAAAGTAAACAAAATATTTTTAGAGAGTTTAATACTTTATATATATATATATATTCTTTTTTTTTTATTTTAAAAAATGAATCAAGTAAAATTGAATTTGAAAATAAAAGTCATCACGAGCGTTCGACGTCAAGTTTAAGTGATTGTAGAGCGCGAAAAACGTCAAACTGAAGATTCCCAGCCGTTAGGTCAAGGTTTCAAAGCATGAAGCCGACTTTTCGGTCAGGAAAAAATTGTTGAAAACGTACGAAGAGATGTCGACTGCTGCGTGCGAGCTCGCAGACTGACTGAGGGCTTTGAAAAGATCAGCGGATGACTGCAATCCCCTTCTTCTATATTTTGACCCCTTCCCTAACCCCCGCACGTGGAAAATCAGAAGAACAGAGCGAAAGAAGAGATGGCAGGGGAGAAGAGACCGAGCGATCTGCTAGTGGTGGATGGACAGTGGAATAGAAGTTATTTTGGTAACTCGGGGAGCCAAGAATGGGCAGGAATAATTCCAACATCGGTGTTTCCTGATTTTGCGATCAACAGCAATAACAAATAATGATGAATTCTCTTTACCACCGTAAAATTATTATACCTGCTTCTACTTCTTAATCGATCGTAACTGTTAATCGTTAATCATAAAAATTCAATTAGAATTTAATTTAATATTAAAATCGATGCAATCTCTTAATCACCGACCCCAAGGAATAACAATTAAACGTTCAAAATTTGGCATGTTGATCGTCAAAATTGGCTGTTCGAAGCACAATATTTCTAAAATAGCAAATTCAACGTTTGATGTATGAAAATGATATACGACGATGAACGAATGTTCTAAATAAGTTTCTAGACCATGGCCGCTTATTTTCGCGTACCTTGAATTCGGACAGGGAAGCCATCAGATCGTCAAGTTCCTTGGTGGCGTTGCTGGCCGTATGATGACCATTTGTATAACTTCGTTGTATTATCTCAGATCGATTGAGAGAATTGTGTTGACTCGATGGATAACCATCGTACACAGGTTGTACTTCAGTCATGGTTTCCTGTATCGTGACTTTTACTCTTCCGTCGTTAGTATACTCTCTGTAAAATCAAAAATACTTGACCTCTAGCGATTCAATTTTTTTCAATGAAATACTCGAAAATTCATTGTTAACCGCACAGTTAATTTTGGTACGCGAATGTTTAAAAATACGCGGTTACTCTGCATCTTCGAGCGCGTAACTTATTATTACGTATAGCTTACCCGGCAGGAACCGCAGTACTCAGTTCCTCGAGTAGAGAATCCACAGTTGGTCTTGACGCTGATAAACTATTAGGCGATCGTAGCAAAGGGCTTGTAGCGGTAGCGCCGTTTATTCCTGGAGGGAAATTTCACTTGAAACACATACAACAGATAACACTACAACGAAATTTTATCGCAATGACTAACCTTTCTCCTGAAAATGAGAATTGTATCGAGCGTTACTCAGATCCTGGAGAAGTGTATCTAATTCGGAGAGATTGTTATTTAAGGATGGAATTTTGCCGCTCCCTCCAGTTTGTTCATAAGAACCACTATTAGTTTTAATAACGTTCTCTTCGATAACTTCGCGATTCTGATACGTTGGCTGCAAAAATCGAACGGTCACTCTTGATTATTTACCGTTATATAATAATAATAATAAATGTTTCTTGGTAATACGATAAAGGGAATTTGTACAGTAAAAAACCACAGTCCTAATATTATTAATTTCTTCGCTCTTAGGAAAATTCAAAGATCAAGATCATTGCTATTCTGAAAACGAAAATCGAACAGATCTTGTGAACTTCATCAGTTTTCCGACCCCGCTATCCCAAAGTATAAATATAGAATTTCGTTACATTGGAACCAGTCAGTTGTACTGGTAACTGTCAATCATTCTGATCTTAATGTGCTCGCAAAGAGACGAATACAATCTGTCGTCGTATTAAATAATATCGGCGCAAGTGTATACTTTACTTTTTAGCGAAGTATTCACGATTTTTTTATCAATCGCGCAATTTCCTAATTTTAGGTGGACCAACCAAATAACCGACTATCCATTAGAAGTTAATTGACATTAATGAGTTGGTTCAACGTCACGCGATATACATTTTTTAGCGGGACGGTATTTTTAATATAGAGTTCATCTTCCCAATGGCAGCTGCGAGATTTTCCGCGATACCCGAGCACTCTTGGCTTCTTAATCGCGAAAAAGTAAAAACTCTGCCAACATCATTTCCGTCACGCGCATTATTTCAAAACATGATGTCAGTATTAAATATACAACCGTTGCACTTATTATTAAGTTATCGTTCGGAAAGGGTGTGTTGGTTAATGCGTACGCGAGAACGTGGACCCGTTAGCCTGATCGTCGCGACGATCGATAACCTTGAAAAACTATTTTTTTTTTCTCTTTACTCGACGACAGTTGCATAATAACCGAATTACAAACAAAGTTTTTAAAATAGGACACGTTGAACGTATAAATATCGATCTGTGAATATTTTTCATGTGATTCATTCGATAAAGCTCTTTTTTTATAGGAAGATCATTTTAAATGCGTACCGAGTGCGGAGGCAGCGGTGACCCTCGATTCTCGTACGGTCTGTACGCACTCGTACCGTGAGTTCTAGTGCCATTCAGCGATCCATATCCAGGAGTTGCGTTGCCGCCAGCGTGATTGCCCTCCGAAGATACGGTATTTTGCAAATCAGCCAATAGAGCGTCTGAAACGAGGAAAAACGTGTCATCAAAATTATCGATTGAATTTCGAACGAGGTGATGGTGTAAATTTTTGTCAACGATCTCGTTGCCCGTCAGAGCGGAACACATCGTTCATTACGTAATTGAACGTTCTAACTGAATCTCTAACTGGAGTATCGATATACTCACTGAGGTGCCTCTCCCATTCTTCATGACGTCGAATGGTAGTCAAACGACCGAGCGGTATCACCGGTTTCGAACTCGAGCTATCCACAATTTTAACGTGTTTGCGATACACAGACATTTTACCTCGTCGACTGTTTCGAAAAATCAAGAATATCGTTATCTTTCGTAAGTCTTCGCTGTTAAACCAATCAACGAATCAACTGTCGTTTTTACAATTTTTTCCAATTTCACATTTTCATTTGAATACGCGTCTGCACGAAAAATCAGAAACAAATTAAATTTCGAACCTTGGGAACATTGTATCCCCTTTTTGGCTACTAATTATTCATATAAAAATTCTACGCCCAATTACCTAACTTGATGCGAATCAAGGTTTTGAATTAATTTTGAATGCGTTCTTGGTAATGATTGATCGCGCAATGTCAAACGAATTGTCATGACATAACACTGTCATTGAATGTCACATCTTCATTTCACCGACGTCAGTGTTGGATTTCTAGTAATACGACCTAAAATTTGTTGCGAAATCACAAAGTACAAACTAATTATCGGTACTCGAGTACCGATTTAGTTTGGTCTAAATGAGATGCTTAAAGATTTAACTTTGCATAGTAGAAATCACAGGAGACATTTTACACAACATCCTACACGATATTTTACACTGCTAAAAATTTCACCGGTTAAAACTATTTTTAAGATTTACACTTTCTTATCCATCGCATGAAAATGTAGAATTTTCAGGAATTGCTAAACGACAGTAATTATTGAAGAGATTGATCGATTTTGGCATAATAGCTCTCTAGCCGTTTTACATAACACAAGATTGGCTTACGAACATTTACGAGACTTTTCACTTGTCTATTGACGTAGCTTTGGTAAATTGAACGTGAAGACGCACGAATGAAAAAGAAATAGATGATCAAACGGTACGAGAAGAGCACTGATAGCACGTGTCTCGGTTGCAGTAACGATCATTGCAAGCTGGCCTATCTTCTCGTTTAGTTGGCAAATCGTCGTTACGTGTGCTTCGAATCCGCGTTATGCCGCCCGTGCCGACTTTTGGCGTTTTAGAGACAAACAATCCCCAGAGTAAAGTGTGTCTAACCGAAATAACCTAACTTTGCCGTAATTAATAACCATAACCCGTTTTATTATTCCGTTCTATTTGGCCAAACGCCATAACACGCTTCTTCATCGTCGTTAAACAATATAAAAATCGTCAAACGAGAGAATTTTTCAATTGGCACATAGCTTACCTTATTTTTTATTATACAGCGTAAATATCATCACTCTAATTAATTTTATACACATTTAACAGACATTTATCGCACAAGTGCAGATGTGAACGACAACACGGACATCAAAGAATTGAGTTGTTCTCGCACGGTTCTATTTGTTCGAATCATTAACGTATTGTTACAGCTTACTCAATATTAATGAACGTCGATTTGAAATTGCAATCACGCAAGAAAATCGCCCACGTTGTCGGTATTTGCGCATCGGCTGACAGTATCCGATCGAATTTCAACGTTTACGTAAACTGTTCAAATTCGCAGAGGGAAAAGATGCTGAGAAATTCAGTTATAAAATATCGAAATTTGTTACATCAATAGAAACGTTGATGGGCTTTAAATCGAAAAAAAAAATTATATTTCTGTCAATGCAGTTTACATTTCAGGGACAGCTACCACATTCGAAAGAACACAAGTGCAGACTTGCACCTATATTTAGAATGAGACGTCACTCCCATATATACAATTTGTAGAACAAACATCTACCTTTTCTAATTCAAATTTGACTGAAATTTTATTAATAATTCCAATAAATTTTTTATTTGTATTAAAATTCTGAGTAGTGCAAACAAATATATTGTAACTTCTTTTCGATAATTTCAGTTTTAATACCTAATAGTACATATAGACTACTATTTTTATACTTATATCTTTAAGAAAGTAATGAAACAACAATACCTGTCGCAATTGAAAAATTAATGCGACCAACAAATTCTCGTCATCGGATTGAATAAAATTCTTCGATTTCTACCCCTACCGACTCAAAAATGAACTAACTATCGAAACACGCATCGATAAATAAAGATTTTGGATCAATGACGACGCGCTCTACTTTATCAATCAATATTTAATCGATTATTCTTGTAATAAATCATAAATTTAAAGTTCATAACGAAACTGCAATAAATTAAATTCTTTTATTCGCAATTATAAAACTACTGAGCTATGGCAAAATTTATACGGTTAAGATTTTCAAAAGTTTATTTTAGAGCTGCAACTATTAAAAATAGTCAAGTAGATAAATTTTTGACTCACATCCCGGCGATGAACCCTTTTTGACAGTAATCCTGTAGGGTTGATATATAGCACCTGGTTCTAATTTGCCATACATCGATCGATCCATAACTATTTGACTTTTATAACAATCACTTGTACAGATTTGCGATTGCATGCATATCCTTTTATTAATATTCAGATCGGTAACTCGAGGCACATTTTAGCGATTTCAAACTTAGTTGAACACACTAAACGTATGAAATCTTCTGTGGCAAATAAAAAGCGATAAACAAGTGTACGCAGGAGGTGCGTGCTCGAGCGAGTGAAGAGTTTTGAAATATACTATTTAACTAATTGAAAATTTACAATTGCTGCGTTCGAGCTTGAACATATAATGAAAAAACCGTCGGTAAAACGTAGCGACGAGGATACGACGGAAATGTTCAACTAAAAATACACGTACGGCCGTTGACACACACGCTGCCATCCGGGTCGTCTAGCTTATTCGTTAGTTCCGGCATTTGTTAGTCCGCCAAGAGAATCATTAATGCGCAATAATATCTCCTATTAATATTCCGCGTTTTCCCTCAAAATCAGATAATTTAGAGTTTTTACAGCGTATACCGATAATTGTCAACTTAGTAACGTCAATGTTATTTCATCTCGCGAAATAAACTATTGTACAGTCGGCATAACACTGACGCATGAAGCTCTCAGCGCGAATCTCGAGATTAATAGCTGTACTCTTACATATTATATCCCTACCATTAGCGAAACATTGAATCCGTTCGTTTACATCATCTCAACAGATTATCGTGCAATTACACACTTACAAATTTGACCATTTGTGTTTTCCTTCATTTCTGGCATTCCTTCTTACATTCACAACCACATCCGAATTAACGATTACCGTAGAGATTACGATCGAATACATCATTTTTGTTTTTGATTATACTACCTATAATATCTAAAATCTTATTTTTATTTTTAAATTCCACAAAATAATAACATTGTTACGTATTTTATAATGATGATAAATTATCGGTTATAATTTACACTGATAATAATAGATTTTATGTTTTTCAAATATTACTAATATAATTTTTTAAAGCTGTTTCCGATTTAATTGTTCCATTAATTTTCATAAACTCTTTTAAATTATTTGGTATAAAAGCCAAATCTGACATTGACAAATTTGAGGTTAGTATATTCATATGTCATATAATTTCAAATACATTTACTCACCTAAATCATCCATTTCGTAGAATTATAAAATTCGCTTAAAATTAATATTTATTTTATAAAAGAGAATTTTCACTCTTCTGTAAAATTACAGGAACACAATAAAAATCACAGTTGAAACTTGAAACGGCCGATTTGTTCCAGTCTGGCAAAGCAAACCAAATACCAAACATGGAGGACCCAGTTCATGCCACTGCCCATTCCCACTTTTCCAGCTACGCCTATATTACCACGAAACTTCAAGTCTGCGTCATCATTCTTTAATATAACCGTATATGAGAAAACTATAAGACTGGCGCTTCTTTCACGAGAACGAATATCAGGAGTAAAATAAACAACGAAGAGGCTTATTGTCCACACATACACAACTTAATTCTAATATTTATCTTAAAGGATATTTAAACAATTTTCTTTGTTCGTTATTGTTCTTTTACTTAGAATTTTATTTAAAAATTTTGTACATTGTTTTAAAACTTAACTGCTATGCATTCTGAAAATTAAAACTATTTTGCTTTTATTATCTACCACCCCTTACCATGAAGAAAAATTATCAAGAGAACTTTTTATTTTTTTCTTCTTCACAGACGGTTCTGAACTTACCTCGCGTTGATTAGATCTGAAATAAATAAGAAAAAATTTCAGTAAAATATATTTTAAGGTGGTAATTATCTATCATGAAATAATCAAGAAAAAATCAAATGAAAATATAACCTTTCTTCTTCTTTTTCCATTTTTACATATTTCCCTACGCCAGAACGATAAACTGTTAAAGTATTACTATTTTCTGTTTTAGTTGAATCATTTTTAGATTTTTCTTGTAATAACCGTTCAGTTTCTGCCGCTCTTTCTGCGGCTAATTGTTCATCTGCTTCTTGATATGGATCGACAAACACGTGTGTCTGTTGTATCACAATATCTTCAATTGGTCTGTCCTTATTATCTACTTCAATTTTCTCAATTGCGTTAAGTGTTTCTAAACCTCCAACTATTCGACCAAAAACGGTATGTTTTCGATCGAGATGTCGACAAGAACGAAACGTAATAAAACTGAAAATAGTTTGAATATAAAAATCATATAAGTACATAGTAGTTTTTATGAAGAATGCAGAATTCATACAATTGCGACTGATTTGTATTTGTTCCAGAATTGGCCATAGATAATATTCCTCTGCCTTGATGAATTAAATGTGGTTTAATTTCATCTTCGAATGGTTTACCCCATATAGACTTGCCACCAGTACCAGTACCAGTTGGATCCCCACCTTGGATCTTGAAGATTAACATTTAATGTAATGATAAAAAGAAAAGAAACTAACTTAACTTAACTCAAACTTAACTTAACTTAAGTCAAAAGAAACTTTTTAACATTAAATGAGAATAAATTATAGATACCATAAAATTTCGTATCGACCTATGAAACTTCGTGCCATTATAATATCCATTCTGACAATGTTTAATGAAATTTTCACAAGTTTTTGGTACTATATCGCAGTGTAGTTCCAGATTTAACGCTCCAAAATTAGTTAATAACCTGACATAGCCTAACAGATAAATAAAAATTCATTAAATAAAATTTAATTTTCTACAGATCTAGATTTTAAATAAAAACAGACTATGGTCCACCTTTTTTCTTGACTCGCTCGTATCTCACAGTATCTTCATCGATAACTGCAGCCTGATGTATAGTTTTTGTTGGCATTACTGTGGAAGTAAATCCTGCAGCTACGGCTCCAGTTGAATAATGTGCCTATATAAGGAAAATGTGAAAATTTTATATTTCTGGAACTTAACATTCTTCATATTGTTTTAACATACTGCATTAAATTTATCCGCTACAGATTTTTCCGAAGTATTTTCAATTTTCTTTTCAATTGGTTTATAATCACGCTCTAATTCCATTAAGGTTTCTTTAGCTTCCATTGGAACTGTCTTTAATCTTGCATTTGGGTTTTTCCTATCTCTAATCATTTCTAAAAAATAAATTAAAATTATTATAAAATAATAAAGAAAAAACCAGAAATTGAGATGAATTTCAATATATACCTTCATCTTCTACTTTTATGTTGTTTTTTATATGATGGAATGACGATATATTGAACTTTGACACTTTATTAGGATCATGGATTGTGATGATATCTTTCTTAATAAATGGTTCATCATTCACCAAATCCTTCCAATTGCGAGTTTTTATATTTAGTTGTTCAATAGCCTAGAAAATTTTGTTTTGAGTAAAGTACAACATTTTTAAAATTAGATATCATTTATGATCTTACTTCATAAGAAAATACATTGCCTGTAGTTCTTATAGCAACGATATGTGAGAATTTAGAGAATACTTTAAAAAGAACTGGACAATGATATTGTCCCTCTGCATTCTTGAAAAAGTTCAATTTTATTAGTGATTTAGGATCTAATGGCTTTCCAGTGACTGGATTGTGCTTGAAATGTTTTATATATTCAAGTAAAGGTTCCAACTCAAATACATTGCCATCGGAATCACAATAAGGATGTTGAAATGGTTGTAAACTCAAGCAACAGTGATCAAATGGAAGACGTTTAAATGTTGTGTCTTCGCTATCGTTTGAAGGTCCAGATGCTTTACCTCCATATAAAGTTGTCCATTCCGTGTAAGTTAAATACCTGATGAAAATATAGAGTATTAAATAGAATGAAATAATTTTCGCACATCTCAAATTCTGCACTTCCAACCTATAAAAAAACCACTAGAAGTAGAGGTACACAATAAGAATTTTCTTACATTTTATCCTTTTGGTGTTGACGTTTCCCCATTTTTTCTCCGTGTTATGTATTTCTTGTATAAATGAAATTTATAAACTTAATAATATTTGAAACCAAAGAGATTTAGAAAGAAATAAATAATATAAATGTACACACTGTTGTCAATTATGAGTATCAATGAATAATGTATTTAATATTAATATAGATGTGACGAGAACGATAAGATTTCACGATACGAGGAAACGTATAAGTTATAGGCTATACGTAATTATAAAATAGCAAAATAAATAATGATTAATGTTCAAGCTCTTGAAAATACACGTAGTTTGATTGTTAACCACCGTCGCCACCATTTGGCACGAGCACGAGCGCCGCCGAGTCAACATCCGGCGACGCAGAGATGCGCACGGTTGCTCGCTCACCAAGGGAAGAAAGACGCTGCGATCGTGATTTTGGGACATGAAAACGAGATGAATGGTCAAGACTGTGAAGCTAGGAGGACCTGAGAAGCATTGGGGCTTCCGGGTGAAGGAGCACAACGCAAGGGCAATTTAAATATATTTATCTCTTTGTGAGGTGTGTACGCTACTTTGTCAAGGGGCTCGACCGGTACTCTAGCACAAGATTTACGACAGGTCAATTGCGAATCATTGCAGGTAAATTTTACCGGTGTCCGGACTAATACTAATTTTAATATTTTGTCGTTAATGATGTCTTGTTAGACAACATCTCAAACTGAAACTATTCGCCGTTGACATATATCGTGTCCTTGTCCTTGTCTATATTGGATCCGCATGTTCGCAAGCGTTTTGCCACACACAAATCTCCATTATCTTTTGCTTTCCTCTCTTCTATACGTACGGATAGACACATACGCATCTTTTTATGTATACATGTATATACATATATACATACAACACACGTACGAAACGTATTGTATGCTTTTTTGTTAAAACTTTTTTTCTTTTTTTTCCACCTACAATCTTACTTCCCGGCGCAGTAATTCTCTAGTTGCAACACATACAACGTAAATGATAACTTAGACGGCGTGGATGCACGAAACACGAGGTGCAAAAACCCCCATTGTCATATACCGCCTTTTCGTGCAAGGAGCACTTTAGTTCGACCGTGTCATCAATCCAAAATTGCAAAACCAAAATCGAAAATTTTCCTTCCCTATCTCACAATATATTTGACGATTCGATTCAGAATATCGCTGTTGATTTTAAAAGGTTCATCAGCCATAACAATCAAGGTCTTATAATAAACATTTTAATAATGCTTAGTGAAATTTTTTAGTAGACAGCAATTTTTTGTATAAATTTTAGTGTTATACACATTTAAAAATTTTAATTTTCTGTTTTTTTTTTTTTATTCTTCTATTGGCGTTAGTAAAAACCTATTTCATTACTAATATATTGTCATAAATCTTTGTTGAAATTTATCATTTAACTTTAATAAATGAATATATTAATTTATTGTTGATGTTAGTTCCTCTGTTCTCATTCAAAATGTCTATGCGCAAAATATTGTATTGAATTTATCTCTTAACAATATTTTGTTAAGTTTCTTAAACTCCAGTTAGTAGAATTTTCATAAACTATAATAACATCCTAAATTTTTCTGTAATATGTAAAATTTATTGAGATTGAAATGATGAGTTGATTATTATTTTTGACTGTGAGGTTATCTTTATAGAGCCATGTCGTCAGGAGCAGGATCTAGTGGAACTGGGAGAGGTCGTGGCTCATCATTAGCTGATAATAAACCAGAGAGTAAAGAAGCTAAACCTAATCCAAAGATGTCAAAAGCTCTTGGAACTTCTGCTAAAAGGTATTTCTAACGAAAAATTTTTCATGTGACTCTTATTTCTTTTTCATAAATGTTTATAATTACTTAATAAATGCAATAGGATACAAAAGGAATTAGCTGAAATCACATTAGACCCACCTCCAAACTGCAGGTAATATTAATATTTAAATAATTTTCATCTATGTTTTTAATGTTGATAATATTGGTTAATAATATTCTAAAATAAAATGTTTATTTTTATAGTGCTGGACCAAAAGGCGACAATTTATATGAATGGGTTTCAACTATATTAGGTCCACCTGGCTCAGTTTACGAAGGAGGTGTTTTTTTCCTGGACATTCATTTTTCACCAGAATATCCATTTAAGCCACCAAAGGTACTCTATTTAACGAATCTTCAAGAAGAATTTTGTAAAAAAAGCTTATTGCAATGTCACTTTTATTTTTCACAGGTCACATTCCGAACACGTATATATCATTGCAATATAAACAGCCAAGGAGTAATATGCTTGGATATTTTAAAAGACAATTGGTCTCCAGCACTGACAATTTCCAAAGTCTTACTTTCTATATGCTCCCTTCTTACAGACTGTAATCCAGGTATGTACTGATAAAATAATGCAAATTTTTGTGAAAGAAAATCCAATGGTTTGTTACTCAGAAATTTAATTGTATTATTCTAGCTGACCCACTAGTGGGTAGTATAGCTACGCAATATCTTCAGAATAGGGAAGAACATGATCGTATAGCGCGGCTGTGGACTAAACGTTACGCTACATGAGCATTTTTACAAGTCACAAAAGAACTCCTATTAGTCTCATGCCAATTCTGCTACTGTTCTCGTAAAATTTCATTCATATAGTTTGTATACATTTTTGTCCACTTCACAGTTTGTTCTCATAACCATAAGTGTGGATCCATTGAGACAGCTTTACCATAACTATACGTTGTATTTTATGTTGAGTATGTAATGTGCCTAAGAAGAATGAATGTGTGTGCAAAAATAATGTGTGTAGGGCATGAATTAGGAGTTTTCCACCTAAAAATATAACAAAATAGTATTTAAATGGAATGTATTGTGTATCCGACAATACTATCCGATATTGCTAATACTTCTAGGATAGAAATCATCATGAACAATATTATAAAATTTAAGTTGTAACTATTATATATAGTATAAGGTGTGAATGTAGAAATCCAACATTCAATCAGCTCCAACATTTTTATATTTGATTCGGCTTATAATTATTAATCAGGATTCAAATTGTCTCATTTTAAGTTATTTTTAACTTTTTATATAAAATTAAGATATAATTTCACAAATATATACAAACCAGCTTTATTTTGATGCAGTTTTCGGGGCCACCTGCTAATAAAACTTATCAGCCTACTCATTTGTAAATACATATGATTTTCTGTATATTCAAAATAGTATTTTTAATCTAAATTTAAATTTCAATGTATAAATTTATTCTTTGCACTATATGTTTTATAAATGTCAAAATAAGTCATGAGCCTTACATTTCTTTCAAAGCTATTCTGAATAAGTGGAATTTTTTTTAGCAATACATATTTCCTTAGAAACTGTTTAAGACTTAGTAATAAATCAGGAATGTATTTGTTAAATTGCTCAAAGTAATTTTCTAATAATTTCTTAATTAATTGGCTGATTCATATCGTGTAGCGCACTTTATTTTATTTTCACAGTGTGTTTTTATGAATAAATGTACGTATCTGGTTAATACATGCATTGAATGTGTGAGCGTGTATGTACGTATGTCATGAAGAGGTGTAATCGAAATAATTTGATTCAAATAAACATTGTACAGCTTATTGTGTAAATTAGGATTTATGTTATTACCTTTTTTTACTTTCATCGAAAATAACAAAACCTATAGCCTTTGTAAATATCACAGAATGTGGGATGATTTGAACAAATTTATAAACCACATATCTATGATACTCTAGATCGTGTTGAGTGACGAGACTTTTTTTCCGTACATATCTAGGTTTAAATTGTATATTTGCAATTAGCTACACAAATTTTGCAATACAATGCGGAAATGATATTTTTCGATTTGGAGAATGTATATAAAATATCCCCCATACGTTCTGAATATCTCAATATTTTTGTAAATCATTTCACGTTGAAAATTTACCATATTGATTGCAACAAAAGTCATAATATACGAAAAATGAATTCATCAATTTGCATACTTTCATACAACTGTAAGACATATTTCTTAACTTACGTAATATTATATATAATAGATTATTTGACCCATTTGTATCGGAGTATTGAAATTGCTCCATTAATACTTTTTTTAAAGTTATTTCTCCACAATTTGGTAAATCTTACTATTTTTATGATGAATGCAATAAATATAATAATTTTGAATATTAATGCTTTTCGGAAAATTGTAATATGGACTGTAAAATAATAAATATATGTTAATTATACTTTAACTGTAACGTCTAAAAATTAATCAGTATATTTTAATTCCACTTATTTCCACTTATTTTAGAAATGGGTATTTTGTTTCAGAAGAAAGTAAGTAATACCTAATACATGAGTGTTATTTATTTATACCAACTAACGAAAGCTATACAATAACGTAAATAATAAAAGCATAATAGCGTAGATTTCGTAATAAACATACAAGTACATATTACACATTATATATAATATATTATATACGCGAATATTAATCAATCATCGTTAATACTGATTATTGTGATCATGATCAGTCTTTTTCTTTTATTAAATTCCACCAATTGTTTTCTACATCAGAATTAAATTCCTCATATTCAAAAATTGATATAATGATAATAGTAATGATAATCATCTAATTATTTTTTCAATGAATTCATGCATCATGAATCTTTCGAATATAGAAAGTCCAGTATCACAAATTATTTTCATTGTATTTATTTATTATAATTTTATGTTATCAGTTTTTTACGAATTAAAATAATATTCGTTAACAATATACCACAAGTAGAATTTTCATTAATATTCGTAATAATCACAGAGAACACATATCTCAAGTTAATATAGTGTACACCATAGATTTCTCAAAAACTTGCATTTTATACTGGATAAATTATAAGACATGAATTACGCCTTGAGTGATTACGAATAAATGCAATTAATATTATATATTACGACAACAATTTATTAGATTATATCATTTTTATCACGATTGTGTATATACCTATTATTTGATCTACAGTGCAACGTTCGAAGCTTCAAGCTATTATATAATATTTTGTATTCATGATACAAAAAATGAAGAAATTCTCTAGTGAATGAGCAATTAATATTAACTTCAAAGTTTAAAATTTAAAATATTGTGATCAATCAACACAATTTTTACAATTTATTACACAAAATATTTCATATTTCAAAAGTAAATGTCAATTGGTCCCGATAACAAATGTTTCTGTTAATAAATGATTAAACCATCACATGAAAAAGTTATTAAAAGTGAAGCGATTGATTGTCTTAAAATTATCATTATTCAATTAATTTTTTTAATGTAATTAAAAATTGAAATATATCAATACTATTTGTGTAAACAATTAAATTAACTAATATTACATGAATGTATATATTTTATATGGCGAAACTAGAGAACTCATTAATTTTAGTTGATGTAAATTGTTGCATATAGACATTTAACAAACTCTAAATTTCTTTGTTATCGGTTTTTGCATCCTATATTCAACAATGATGCATCAATGATGCACGTGAAAATGCGACATGATTTTCACATTCAATAATTCTTGTTTTTCACAGAGAAAATTTCATCTATTTGCACAAATAGATAATTATTTTAGCATAAATTTCATCAACAAGAATTTTTTCAAATAACTTTTCTTTTTTGTTCCAAAAATATGAAGAAGCAATAAGCTATTTTTAGGTAGATATTGCAAATAAAATTGATAGAACACAAGCAATAGTCTTACATGATTTATCAACATTGCATTTCAGGGAAGATTAGACAAAACAGCTCATTGTTTCTTATTTTTAATGATTAACGAAGAGGAATGATGACCAGACCTTTATAATTATATTTGTTTATAATTATATAATGCTGGCTTTGTCTAGCTGCTTATTCTTCCATTTCAATTTGATATAATTATCGTTCTTCGATAAATAATATTCTAAGTAGAATAAGAAATTTTGAATTACTCACTAAGCAGGACATTTTCTTTGGCAGCTTATGGCAGTATTCATAATTTTTTTGTTACATTGTAGTTTTTCTTCCATACAGAACTGAAAAACTTATTCAAACATAATTTGTATATAAAACATGAATAATAGATCTTAACATAACTACAAGAAAAATGAGTATGTGACTAAGTTTGTCTTATGAAATATTGGCATCATTCCTCTTAAATTTCATAGAATATTTGTAAGCTTAGTAAAATTGTTATGTCCTCAATGACCTACAAATATTTATCTACTAATGCACGTATGATGAACAATATTATGAAAAATGTCTCCTAACAGTTGTCAGATTAATGTCCTGTGGTATCACTGTAATAAAAATTTGATATCACTATGTAAATACAAACAAATTTGAAGTACACAGTATGCAATACATATTGATAAAGCAGTAATGAATAATTGATAAAAAAAATTAGACCGTCAATGATAACGCTATTTGTTTTTAATTATTAATTATTAATGATGTTCGATCAATTTCTCACAAAAAAAATATCATATATATATACATGATATTATTTTTCTATGAAAAATTGCATGAAAATATTTATATGTATGATTTAGTTGGTCATTGACATATACTTGTTGCAAAAGTTCAACACTGACAGCTAAACATTGACATAAATGTGTTTGGTGCAGTAAACTTTTTGTTATTGCATAAGTCATGACTTTAATGAACGAAGAACAACTAAATTCTTCCTACTGTACGTAAAATCAATTGACGTTGATGTAACAATCTCTTTAAATCATGTTTAATTATATATGTATATTTTTATGTATTATATTAAAGTATTTATAAAATACAAATATTTCAAATAAATGTATTATTGTTATTTAGTACTACTTTAACATCTTTTATAAAACACAAAATTCTACAGTTCACATTAAAATTTAATAATATATTACTTGTTATACAAAATTTTTAACGAAAGTGAAATTAGTGAAGTTTTTTATCATTTATATCTGAATTTCAATACAGATATATTTTAACAAACACTCATTCATGCAAAACATATTGAAAGCGGTTTAACGTTGAAAGAAAGTGTCCAGATACATGTTTAATTTCGCAACCCAATGGAATTTAATTAACATAAGCATATAGCATGTATTGAATTCGTAGACTGGTAAAGAAGCAAAAAAACTCATATGAAGTAACTGATAAATTGCCAAAGTAATAATTAATTACATTATGAATATAAAATGTATATAAATTTTATATTTTAGTTGGTATTCAAGTCACGTTTTCACTTGTACAGTGTTTTTTACTTTGAAATAGATCACAATATAATTTCGTCTAAAATGATGAAATTATTCATTTCAGTGAATTTACAATTCATATATTCTATGAAAATTTTTTTATTAAATTATATTATAATATGCGTATTGAGTTTTTTTCATACAGATAAACAATATGAATTAATCATAACAATATGGTATCAACTTAACTAAAAGACTAGGATTCAAAAACTTAAAATCGTTTGTGTTATCATTGATAAAAACATTTTTTGTTATAACACTAATTTTAATTTAAGAAAAAATATTTAAATATATTTGTAAATTTATTATAAATTTTTATAAACAATAGGAGGCAGATTTATATTGTTCAAACAGATCCCAAAAACCAGATAAATGTTAATTTTTAGACTATATATACCAAAACCTTAGAATGCTGCAACTCAACCTGTAGTTACAATTTAGCATTTGCGAGCTATTATAATTTTAAGCAGCAATAAAAAAGTAATATAATTTGTGTTTATGTATTGTGCATATTAGGACAGAAAGTAGTAGTAACAAAATGAAATATGAAAATGAAGTTACAGACTCAATGTGATAGAACAATATTTGCAAAAAGTGCACATTAGGTGTGTTGTAAGTAAAATTTGTGTTGATCAGCTTACACAGTCTCGTATTCACGACGAATCGAACGAGCCAAGCAGCACGCAAAAATTACTCCAATTAACTGAAAAAAATGGAAGACAAAATTTTAAAATATTATTACCATTAGAGAATTGTAAAATTGTAAAATTGAAAAACTACCTGAATAAGAGCAATTCCTACTCCGACACCACCTAGTATCAAAGCTTTATTTTCAATAGCAGATTGCAGTTTTTTCATACAGCCTTCCTCCCGAAAAGCAACATTATTATTATCGCATGAACCTCCTTTAGGTAATTCTCTGCAGCATGTATCAGGAAAAGCGTGATTGGAGAATCCTGGAATATTTGACCAATCTGATGGTCCATTTATTCCACAGCAATCAAACTGAAATAATTAAATTCATTGTATATTAATTAAATGCCTAGATGAGCTTCGAACTTTATTAAAAACGCATCTCTCATAAATACATATACTCACATCCAACTGCACTATATCCCATGATTTCTGCACTTCTTTATTTTTCTGATATTGGTACATAGTAGAATTCATATGATTTTCTAACATGGAGGGAACTTCACCTCGCATCATATATCCTGAGATTCCAGCACCCAATTCAAGTGCAAATATCAATAGCAGTAATACAGAAAACTAATAAAGCAGAATACTCAAAATTAATATTTTTATCTAATTAATAAATAAATTCAAAAGTTCTAATTCACTCACTGTTATCATCATACAATGATGTTCTTTTAATGCGCCACAACAACCAAAGAATGATACTAAAAATACAATTATTCCTACGATGATCATTAAGACAGGGACTGCAAAGAACCAACTGTCCACAAAATTATTATAGCCATTGTAAACCACTAAAATTACAGCTCCAACTGAAATGAACACTATGCCAGTAATCTGAAAACATAAATAATTCATTTTAATATAATTATAAAGACACTGCTCTTTGATACTTTAAATAAAATGTTAAATTAACATTTAATTAAAAGAACAAAAAAAAATATATTTTATATAGGTATTTAATGTATTTTCAATTGCATTCGTTGGTGAAAATACGAAAATAAATACATCGCGTCAAACGATTCAAGAATTCATACAGGTGTTTGATGATATAAATACATCGTAAATTTAATAGTCGCAAGAGAACAAAAAAGAAATTAAGATGTCAGTGACGAATTCAATATAATTGTACTATTAAAAAATATCAACTTTAGCTTGCAATAGCAAATACAAGCAAAAAAGGACCATTATGAAGGTTCACGAACTATTATTGGCAACATTCCAAGAACAACAAATATTTTCGATTGTTGAACCTAAATTCTTTGGAATCGGATTTTTTATTATACTATTAATATTTTTGAAGAAAATGAAATGGAAACGTAATATCATAAAGTGAAAATTAATAGAAATGTTTACAAAATCATCTTAAAAAAACGAATGACGCTCGAAATGGACGTGTTATTAGGACACATCGGAACGGTTTCTCCGTTCATTATGTAGTTGACAGGATTATCGAACCGGGCAAAAGTAACAACACTACCTTCCCCATGCACCTATAATCTCTCACGTACCTACATTATGTTATGACGAACCTATACCATATGACGTGAACTGAAGAAACTTCGATCACGCCTTTATTCTGATAATAAAACTACCGTTCGATATTGAAAGATTAGTTGTTTTAAAAGGAATTAAATCGACAATAAAATCATATTTAATTGTAAAATTGAATAGTATAAGAATATTTATGTATTACTTACGGCAAAGATTAAATTAAAGAAGAAAAGAAGGTATTTCACACAAGCCATCGCACCAGACACCATTTTCGTAATAGTTTGCACTGAAAAATTATAAACCGACTTTATATTGTAAGTTCGTTTGCAAATGTTTAATTGATATCGAAAAAAATAGTTCAGTTAATACAATACCTAATCGTTTGACACAATACTAATTGGCCACCCTCGCACCTCGGGCTCTCGCTACGAAGTGTATGCACGGTTGATGCACTTTTGTTGTTGCGCGATTTACAGTCTGGCTGCGCGCGCAACACTTTTACGGGGGTTGACCAGGATCGTACCACTCCGTTTCAAATACGTGCAGAAATGGACGCCGTCGAGCAAGACAAGTCTTGCAATTTTAATTTATGTTTTTAACTCACAGTTTACTTTTTCAGCCAAATCGAATATCTCTTTCTTGATGAGTGATGTAAGTAATGTTATCTCAGTAAAATCGATCGAAAGATTCAAATCTTATTATTCAAGTACGATTATATTTCTAACATATTAGGATAAGAATTGAGATACATACGTTACTGATTGATGTTTATGCAACCATAAACAGAATCGACGTTGCTATTTCCATTCACAGACGTTTGCCCACATAAGATTGCACGTTGATATTAACGCAAAGAAACATAATTTTTACAGACAATTACATAACCTTTCTATACTATTTAAATAAACTGTATACGAAATTAATCAAATTATTCAAATTATTCAAATATATCAAAGATTGAAGGAGAGCTTTTTATTTTAAAAAATACAATATAAACTTTCACAAATTACTTATCCAAAAATATTTTAAATAAATTAAACTGAATATTCGATTACATTTATGTTCGATTACAAATAATTCACTGCCGCGATTATAGTGTAGTTAACGGAAAACGAAACAGCATATTCTTTCACAGCTTTTCCTATTACAGCCCTGGATTTCGGTTCGGTTCAATACGCAATCCTTGGTCACAACAATTACTAATAGTATATTCACCGGAACAAGACCTGCATACGTGTCATGAACTGTCGTACTTTATTTGTACACGTATGCGAATACGATAGTATCTGCAAAGCATAACAATGCAGTTATCATATCCGCCTATATTTTTTTAATTATGTTTTCCATTAATCAACTTAGAATAAAGATTTAAGAAATCACGAAAAATTAGAATAATTATATGGCAATGTAAAATTTTATGAATTTCTCTCATTTGTTCATACGAAAAAATAATATGAAGTAATTCCCACAGATTATTTTATAAGTATAACAGTGAAAGTCATATCTCGTACATGGCACTTGAACTGCAATTTAATTTAATTGTACGCATGAGGCAACGTGTAGGAGGCGAATGGCAATTCACTGACCTCCGTGCTTCAAGACTTTGTTAATGTAACTGATTGAGGTTCAGTTCAACGGTTGGACTCGTATAAAGTGATATTCTCATAATGAGCACCAAACTTCTGGAGCCTCGTGTGTTATACATATATTAGGCTATAAAAAATACGTTATAATTGATACATCATGATTTTTGCAAAAAAAATAATATCTATAAAAAAATTACAAGTATACATTTTTTTCGTTAAAAACGGCAATTCAAGCAACATGTAATTGGATATAATTCACATCTTCGTTTCTCTTTGTAATTCTTTTTATGTATGTGAGACTTGACCAAGTCAAAGGTAACAGTAAGTACAATCAATAACGACTCGAAATAGTATATTCCACTAACACGAACCCCATTTATCGAGAGCTGTGAATTTATAAATGTATATCGATACTGAATTGTTTAATATAGCGCTAAAATGTGCCAGCCGGGGTTTTATTAATTTCATTGTTAAATTTTATAGGACACAAAATATAAAATGTTCAATGAACCGATGTGGTTAATGTTTTTATTTATTGTTGATTATATTATATCAGATTTTATGCTCTATAAGGTGTTCGATTCTACAATATTCTTAGCACATTTGTACGTGTTGCATCGTGAGGAAGCAGTTCCGTCTCGATCGTGTCAGACGAGGAAGTTAACCAATAGAGATACTTATTATTACAGAGGTAGAAATTTTTGAAACGATATGAAATATATTGTTCGCAATAATTGATCTATAGCTATATTATATACAATTTATGGTCAAGTGAGACGTATAATTTTGATAATTAATTATATAATAACTGTATATAATTATCGTAGTTAATTATTCTGGTAAAAGACACCAATAGTACAATGAAATTCATTTCGATAATAATTACACCTTTTTTCATATAACATTGTGAAGTCTTTTTCTGTAGTGTGAGTAGAAATAAGATGAGATGAGATGAACTTATTTTCAAACATATTTTGGCTACGCGCCGCATCGTGTCGCGTCGCGTCGATGCCCACGCGACTCACTGGTCACAATACGCATGCGTTGTCGCTACGTTCATGATCATTCCGGTTCTGATAATTCGTTTAAGAATAATCTCATCGGTATTTGAGTTTACGTTTGACGTATTATATGTTCGATGACACCTTTACTGTGAAACCATCAGCTGGAGACACACATTATCAACGCTAAATGAACACTACGTAAAAATTATGTACGTGTACAAACTTGAAATTTTTTCAGAACATATGTTATAGCAGACTTTACTTCTGTCTCTTTCTTGGTTGAGTGTAGAAGGCGGATCCAGCGATATATCCCGTGGCATTTCGTTGGTGAATGTGATACAAATTTCTGCAGTGTATATATCGAAAAAGTGAATCAAAAACATGGCTCTTTCAACAAAGATCTCACTGAGCTCGCTCTTTGTCAAATACCTCATGTTCATATTTAACCTGTTGTTTGTGGTAAGTTCAGTAACGTCATAATAAATCGAACTACGCAAAAATGAAATTCTGCATTGCGTTACATCCGTAACTTTCCATAGATGATGAGGTGGCATATATTAACTATATCGAGCGCTAATTAATAATATCTTTGATAAATAGTTACGTGTGAATATCGACAATTCAACGTGTTATGCATGTTGCTTCTAGTATTCTAAAATTCAAGTTCAGTTTACGGAGATAGAATTTATTAAATAATATATAATATCAAGTTTTTATACATCTGTCAACGATTAAGAAAATTATACATATTTCACTTTTCCTATTCTTATTTTGACATATGTTGAGAGTAAGTTGTTAGAAACACGATAACGTAGTTAATAATTTTCATTAGTTTTATTAAATTGCCAAAATTTTTTAAAGAATTAATTATAAAAATAGTCGATAATGACCCAATATACAACAAATTCATATAATAACGCAAAAAAAAAATTCGCTGCGGACAGGATTCGAACCTGTGCGGGTAGAACCCAATGGATTTCAAGTCCATCTCCTTAACCGCTCGGACACCGCAGCAGTCGACAGTATGAGGATATCAAACGATGAAACTTCTCACATTTCAATATTATTTTTTTATTTTCAGATCACAGGTATAATATTAATTTCAATTGGTGGGGTGATTTATGGAAGCTTCAAGGGATATTATCATTTTCTCGATGACAGATTTCTTTCTGTACCTTCGCTATTAATCGCCATTGGAACAATCATATTTGTGATTGCTTTCTTTGGATGTTGCGGCGCGGCACGAAAAAGTTACTGTTTAATGATTACGGTAAAATACGAAAATAACATATTTTATTAATATTGTTTACAAAACTTTCAATTTTTTATTTCATTTACAGTTCGCCTTCTTATTAGTAACGATTTTCATCATGGAAATCGGTGGCGGAATTGCTGGTTACGTACTAAAAGCTCAAGCATCTGATCTTGTAAAATCGAAGATGTTAAATTCAATGAGTCATTATAATACAAGCGATGAAGTTAAATTGAGTTGGGATTTGATTCAAACCCAAGTAATATTTTCTAGTACTTAGAATTTGCGGCAAAGAATCAAGATTCCATTATTCAATCCTTAAATATTTTTTAGTTTCACTGTTGCGGAGTTATGAACAGTACTGATTGGCATACAGTTAAGCCATTCGATGGAAGTGACCTTTTACCACCATCTTGCTGCAAAACCTTTGAGTGCCGTCAAAACTCGACTGAACTGCGCCAAATAGGGTGCTATCCTGAAATCATAGAGTCCGTGAAAACACACGCGTTGCAATTGGGTGGTGCCGGCTTCGGTATAGCTTTCTGTCAGGTACGTGTCGTTCTAAATCAAACATCTTTCTGTGATGTTATTTTAATTACACCTATATAAACTTTTATTTGTAGGCAATTGGTATCTGGTTTTCAATTTACCTGGCCCGATCAATTAGAAGCAGTTATGAGACAGTTTAAACGAGCAACGTTCATACTATTCTAAATGTAGGATAAGAAAGGTTTTTTTTATTACAATGTGTATCTTCCATTGTCTCCATAATTTATAATTTTTCATTGAATGATCTATTCTCTTGAAATTTACGATACAAATGATAAAAGAAATCTCATGAAAGCAAGATAATTAGTTATAATTTAACATTTAGAAATGGAAATTGACAATGTATTCATAATTATTTTATTACTAAAGAACAAAACTTCAACGATCAATGTCAAAAGATAACGAGTGAAGCTTGAAACAATTTCATTCGTACGTTCAAATATGGTGAAGAACGTTATAGGTACAGCGAAGAATCGTGGCGCCTAGTTTATCGATCCTTTACGTCCCAACTATACGATTAGCGTGTCCTGTGTTTCTTTACACGACTACTGCGTACATCGTTGGCAGTTGAAAAATATCCGATTGAATTACGAAATTGTACTTATGAATTGGATAAAAAAATACAACATTTTCTTATATACTCAGACTTTTATTCCCCATTTCATCAAGACTTGTTTCTGAAATAAAATCGTTCGAAATTTACGATCTACAAAAAATATAGATTCTCTTCACGTATAAATTCATTTGAAATCACAAATTCTGATCCTTCGTATATATAATACCGTCCAATAGTATTTTATTTTTCTAAAATGATTAGGAAGAAAAATGAAAAGAGCGTTAAGTTTATGTCTGTAATGACGAAATATCTTGAAATTAATTTGAAACATGAAAAAATAAAAAATTTTCTACATCTAGGTATAGATATTAACTTGCAGGTTAATTGGACAGTACAGTACTGCTTTATCAGGTGGCCAAGATAAGCATAGAACGATTATTGCCGAGTCGATGCCGTCGGATGGCAGTTTGCCGACGATAAACGCGACGTCGCAGTCTTTCTGCACCTGTTTCATACCGTTTTTAAGTGTCCAGCAGTACATTTAGTTTAATACGTAGCGTGGATGTGCACAATCTTACATTTTTTGTAAAAATCGTTTACCGGCATTTGTGCTACCAAAATGGCGGTTACTCATCTTGACGTCGGTCTAAGATGCATCAAATATTTGTTATTTGCCGTCAACCTACTTTTTGTGGTTCGTGATCATATTTTATTTTATTAATTTATTTCTTATTGTATTTCAAGTATGAAAAATATTTGACGAAATATTACGAATACGTTATAATAATACCTTTTATTATATGTGGCTTTACAATTTAATATAAAATGATTTATTTTTTAGATAGAATTAATGTCAAAATGTTAACCTCTTTTTCAAACGCTAAAAATAAGAACAAAGTATCTTTGTTATCTTTTATACTCTATAGGTTTAAAGTTATCAGACACTTTTGCGAAATCTTTTACGAGCTTATCGATGAGACGACAAAGTCTCTATAGTCTTTGTTGTATGCCTACTGTGAAATTTTTTATGAAAAATGATAAATTTGCTAATAATGTATTACCATTTCAACTTAAATTCAAATTACACTTGAGTTTGTTAATGCTCTATTGAACAATAAAATATTTTTAAAATTCACTGATGAACAGGTCTCAAATAAACAATATCTTAAAATTAATCACGTACGATAAGATAATAAATAGGAATTTGAATGTGATAAAAGTTTACCCAAATATTGATTCGTGTATTGTGTCGATTTTTTATGTTCATAATTAATTTGAAAAATTTGCTGCTTCGTATTGTTATATTATTTACAACCATAACTAAATTTGTTTGCAGTGATAAAAATGAAAATAATTTTTAGCGCTTATCTTCTCAAGTCATGACGTAGCATCTAATATCAATAAGAATGGCCGTATGATTCAACACACAACGATACCTTATCATATTTCGTGAAACGCGTGAAATCATATTGTTAAGAAAGAAAAACAGATGTTCTCACGTGTATTTTATTCCAATAAGAATGTAAAAAAATATTTTTTCTATTTTAGCTGACAGGGGCTATGATCATATCTGTCGGTACAACAATATACGCAGTTTATGAAAATTTCTCACACTTTTTGGATACAAATTATTTTTCACCAGCAACTTTACTTATTGTTGTTGGTATATTGGTATTTCTCATAGCATTTATGGGATGCTGTGGTGCTATCAAAGAAAGTACCTGCATGGTTCTAGTGGTAAATCAAAACTTTTTATAATAGTACAAAGTAAAAATGGGCAAAATAATAACTCGTTTTCTACAGTTTGCAGTCTCATTGTCACTCGTTTTAATTTTGGAGCTTGCAGCAGCTATTTCGGCATATGCTCTTCAAGATAAAGTTATGGACTTGGTATCGCATAAAATCGAAGATACTATTCGTGAATATCCCCATAACGCAGAAGCACGAGATGCTATCGATTTCATGCAATCTAGGGTGAACTGCATTAAATATTCAGATTAAAAGTTATATGAGCTGATATTGTAGAAAAATTTCTATTAATATATATTGCTAAACAATTTTCAGCTCCGCTGTTGCGGTTATAGGAGCGAAGCCGACTGGATTAATGTCTTCCAACCTGATAATGAAGAAGAATTTCCATTGCCAGATTCATGCTGCGCATGGGTGGATGGTAACAGTACCGTTTGTCGTAGGATTTATAGCGAAGGATGTTTTGATCGACTTTCAAGGGTAGTTCATCGTAGTGCTCTTTACATTGTTACTGGTGCTCTCGCGATTGCTCTCATTCAGGTTTGTAATATGATTAATTGGAGTTCATCGAATAATTAAATTGATATATTTGTTAATATTGTAACAGCTGACGGGTATAATGTTTGCGTGCATGCTTGGACGAGCGATTCGTCGACAGAAAACTGAAAGGGAAAGACGTCGTTGGGAATTACGAGAGAGTTTAGTGAATGGTTATCATCCACTAGGAAAAGCAGATCCCTTCACCACATTTCCCGTAGTCTACATGCAGTCGCCAGATTATCCGTTAAAAGACCCAGCAAATTGCCAGTCTTAATTTCAAATTTATTACTGTAGGGTTAACAAATTAATTGTCACATCTACTTTTCATAGAATATTTCATAATTCTATTCTTTTTCCAAACTAAAATTCGACTCTTTAACAATTTCTCGTATTTCATGTTATGTTAAATAAATTAAAATATCACATTGGTACAATACATTATATTGGAATGTTAAATATTTTTGCATTATAATTGCAATTAAATTCATCACTTATATTTTATTTCATGAAAAAAATTAAATATTAAATGTTCACCATACCCTAATAATTATAGAGTATATTGTAAAAAATTTCTCAAAGTCAAATAATATATAATACAATATATTTACAACATTTTTCTGATGTATATTTCTACTTCAAATTGAAATTGGTTTTTCTCTAAATTAATACTAAAAATATTTATAAATATTTCCTTTACATAAATAATTCCTCTATCATTTTAACAATGTAATGTATTATTTTCAACCCTAACTCACCTCTTTGAAGAATTTTTTCACCAAAAAATTGAAGCTTTTGCCAATACATCAGATGCTTCTTTACTATATTCTCCATCTGTCAAATAAGGTGGAGTGAATTCTCGATATGCTAAACAAACTCGTCGTGTTTGTATATCCTCTCTTAATACAGCATGTTCCCAGTTATACCTATTCACATAAACAGGCAATACTAAATAATAAAATGTATTTTACAAAATTTATGAAATAAATATAATAAATTACAATATTATTATATATTTATCATTTAATAAATCATACCTTGCTTCGCCATAAAGAACCAGAAGGGATCTGGCAGGCATGGGTAATCGCACAACTACATTTCTTTGGTTTTGTTTTGCATCATTCGTTTTTGATTCATTCATACATTCTCCTGTAGGTAAATACTTTGAAACACAGTCGAGATTATATCGCGTTGTAGGTCCATTGTATCGTGTCATAGTCAATACTGAATCACCCAATATATTTACTGTTACAATACGTTCACCCCATATCCAACAATCGTCTATATGAGGATCTATCGATGCTCCTCGTTCTGGATCATATTCCAGTGTACATTGCTCAATGGTTTGAAAATCTCGAAGCAAAGGAACATTCAAAAATTTTTTCTGAACAAATTCTGTTGATTTTGGAAATCCTGCAAAGGATCCTAATCGTAATCTCTGCTTTTTAAAGTTGCATTTAGGTCCAAAATTCTGAAATTAAATCACACTTCAATATTAAAATTATTTGTGCATACTAATTAATTTGCATATTGTATTTATTTATAAATACCTGTTTCCTTCTACCACTTTGAGAGGATTCCCAAGGGATTTCATCTATTACTTTAATCAATTCAGTTGCTTCCTCGTTACTTAAAAAATCCAACTGCATAAATAATAAATTATTTTTAAATATTTTATGAATTCTTTAATTAAAAAAAGGTAATACCTTTATAGATACTCCAGGAAAATCAATGGCTTTTCCTTCGTGATAAGGATGAGCTTTATTTAAATCTACATCCCAACCAGGCCAACATTTATTACATAAAGGGCAATAAACATAACTGGAACATTTCTATAAAAATTTTTTATTAAATCAATGTAGAGAAAATTGTACAAGCAAAAACTAACCTGCAATTGATACTGCAAATTAGGTTTCGATATATTATATTGGGCTTCACAAATCAAACACGTACGAATTCCTTTACAACCACAAGCTCGTACTGTTTCCATATTTTACTTAATGAATTATACACGTTTAGAAATACATTTAAAAAAAATACATTTGATTTCGCTTTCACACTAGCCGTAGCTTATGATACAATCAACATGCACAGCTACAGTGCACAGCTTAGATGTGCGGTAGTACCGGTAGTAAAAAAAGAAAAAATGAGGAAGAGGGAGGAAAAGATTCAGAATAAATAAGAATAAAGAGAGGGGGACGCGAAAAGAAAGAGAAGACCGGTTATAAGGGAGATCGAGAGAATTAATACTTGTTAGTGATTAACTACAATAATTAGTATCATCAGTGTTCTGTTTCCGCAAAAGAAAATTTAATTTATTCTTACGTTAGTGTTAAAATGTTTGTAATAAAATTGTTCTTTTGTTTGTTATTATATTGTAGTATTAATGCTGGTGAGAAATTTAATTTTACTTTTGTACCATTTAAAATGACCCTCATTCAAAAATTGGGTAATCTTTTGTTATACTTGAATTTTTTTAGATGAAAATGTGAATTGTCCAAGTATAATTTCTAGAAACCAATGGACTTCTACACCAGCAAAAAAGATAAATTATTTAATAACACCCATACCATATGTTATTATTCACCACACAGCAACTCCAGAATGTCATACTCCTACTGCTTGCGCTGCACGTGTCGAAAATATTCGATATTATCATATGGACGAATTAGGCTGGGATGACATTGGATACACGTAAGTTTGATATTTACTCGTCATTTAATATAAACTTTCTAAAATTCGTATTTTATGTGTAGATTTATAATTGGTGGTGATAACAACATCTACGAAGGTTGTAGTTGGATCCATGAAGGTGCACATACATTTGGGTACAACAAAAGATCAATTGCCATCGCATTCATTGGAGATTTCCGAAGTAAGAGAATTATTCAAATATTTTTTTGCATAAAAAGCAGTAAAGGTATTTAAAAAAATAATAAAATTGCAGATAAGAAAGTGAATGAAACCATCGTCGAGAAAGCTCACAAATTAATTCAATGTGGCCAAGCAGAAGGAGTTCTTCGTGACAACGTTCGTGTTCTCGCGGCAAGTCAAGTAGTCAACATAGCAAGTCCAGGTTATCAATTATTTACGCAAATCAAAGAATGGCCTGAATGGGTATCAAGTCCATAAGTCAACGTGATAAGACCAAATACTGTCAATGAATAATAGGAATAAGGCGGTCGCTGCATCTATGGACGTATAAAATTTTAGCAAAAAATAAAATGTTTAACTTACAACGCTAATTTATATAGAGGATTTATTATACTGAAAAACGCATTAATAATAATAAATTTGAAACTAAGATATTTTTCAACTTATTTTATTAATTTGTACGTGTGTGTACAAGGCGTATCTCGCTAAGCACTAAATCTATGTACGAATATTTTTTTTACACGGAACTCAACAGCACGAAACAAATGATGTAATAAATAAACAAGACTTTAACCTAATGCATTGACGAAATCTAAGTAATAAGGCTGGTATTTTTGATGCTAAATGTGCAATCTTCCATTCGCAGAGTGACGATAGCACCAATTTTTCTAAATTCATTATCAACTACATAACGATGAAAATTGCTTTATTAACAGAATAATTAACAAATCTTAACATGCTTACTAAACGTTCTTAGTAGCACCAACCATTTGTCAAACATCCGATCGCTTGTGCTTATTAAAAAAAATTTCAATACGATCAGTTTTCATCGTTAGTATGCGTCGACTGATGTAAACGCAACTCTACCTATCATAGCCACACACATAAATAATAAATTATTCTCTTGCACTGAACTGCAATTCTCTCATTTATTTACATAACAGCCTTCCTCAGATCGCTCGTTGAAACTTTAAATATCCTGAATATTTTTGAATAAAATAATTTTATAGCGATAATCCCATTCTCATCCGATATAGATTATAGAAATATTTTTAATCTTCAGCTATATTCTACGTCGAGGTACAGATTTGTCATAAATATTTACTACATAATTGGAAAAAATCGCTGCCATAAAAATTCTAAAAAAGAAACTTTGAAAATAAGTAGTCCTTTAAATAAAAAGTCTTAATATCTCATGATGAAGTCGTCGTATACCCCTTTCCCTATTCGATTTGATATTTGTGGTACTTTTAATTACTTAGGAAAGAAAGAAAACAGAAATGTATGCGAAAATGATTCCCTGAAAATATAAGTAATCACAAACGTAAAACGTTTACACAATTTTTCTAGGTAATTAATATTTCTTAATAATCATTTAACGATATATGTGAAAGCATTCCGACAATTTTGAGTAGTGTAACATATGAAATAACATATTTTTTATGTTATTGATGATAAAAAAATGAAAAAATAATATTTTCCTAAACAGCAAGGGCAAAGACCTAGGGTAATATTCGTAGAATATATTGCAGTTAATCAGTAACTAAATAACTTTAAAGAAGGCCCCCTTTACGACCAAACAAAATTGAGCTAATTGTACCGAGGGCGGATTGAGTGGCAGATTCCTTGGTGACTGGTGGTGTCGGTACAGCTGGCCTTACTTGACCAAGATCGGATCTTGTCGATCTTGTTGAAGTGCGTCTCTGACGAGTAGGCAATTGCTTCGTTTTTACATTTGATGTATCGGAGCTTGAATGCGCAGTTGCTTCAAGTTCGGTCTCATTCTTGACGTTTGTCGATTTCTTAACTACAGATTCACGGCTACTCGTTGATGAAACCGAAGAGGGTGATAGTTTTTCATGGCTGACGCTGGAGGACATTGAGCTTTTGAGGAAGGTCAACTGAGCCATTGGGCTTTCAGTTGAACGACGTGTACAAAGAGCGCCCTGCAAAGCTAATGGAGATATAGATGAACTCGCAGTTGTTGCCATAATAGTATCGATTCCAATTCTTTCCAATTTTTCAACCAATCGTATTCCCGTTAGAGCTTTCTTATCAGAACGAGAAAGAGCTGTCTTATTTCTTTTTCGCTTTATTTGCGAATGCGATTCACTGCTAAAAGTACGTTTTAATAATTCTGCTCCGGTATTGAGGATACCGAAGGATATAGAATTAGAAAACGGTGGTGGAGAAGCGGGTCTAGTTGGAGGTGGTGTAGCATCTGGACTATTACACGGTGTGGCTGTTGGACTAAAATTACGATCTCCACTTGGTGTATTAACGCATGAAGGTGTTACAGCTTTGATTCCTCTCTCATTAAGCATTTTTGCAATTCCGAGGTTGGTGGAGAAAGTAGAGGTAGAATTTCTTCGACTTAGGGTTCGAGGTGTATTCATCCCTGAATTAAGTTCACTGCTAGGTGCAGTCACAACTCTACTACCAACTACGCTTGTGGTGTCTGCCACACTAGCATGATCATCTGGGTGTAATACTGTACTATTGGTATATGTATAGACCGAACCAGTATCTTGGAACATTTTTCCAGGACATGCGTATTCTTCATCTTCCTCCAAATCGGTAAGAGTAAATGTCTCGAGACCGAGATCTTCCAAGGCACGTCCACCACGAGTTTTTACACCAGGCCTCTCTTCCAAGAGACCACCTAGCGTTGGCGTTGCTAATTGCGACCAGTGATGTAACGTTTGCGATCCTTCCATCGGTTTCACAATTTGTAATTTCTCTGGGAGTCTCCAGGTATTACCACTACTATTTCCGCTGAATCCGCTTAAATTACCACTACTACCAGTTGACATAATACTATCTGGCGTACGACAACCAAATGGCAAAAATGTTGGTGGTGAATGTAGACTAGTATCATAATCGTAACTGTATCCAGCCCCTGTGCTTAAACACGCACGGCGTGCTATCACTTCAGCCGGAGTTAACCTCCGAAGCGCTGCTTCTAAATCAGCTGCTCCTGGGGCACCAGGTACGCCTGTTTGTTGAGGTCCACTAAAGTATAATTTAATACATTTTTAAAATCGTTATTCATTAAGTAGCGAGAATCAGACAAGATTTGTAGAAAACTATGTTTACGTACGGGTATTCTTCGAAATCAGTTGCAAGTGAACCTTCACTGTCGCTCTGTCCAGCAGAATCCAAATGCGGATATGCAGATGCTCCACTAGGCCGTAACTGTCCACAACTCATTCGTGGGCCATTAGAACTACTCGATAAAGTTGATGTTGTCATTGTGCCTAATCGTGGAAATTGGTGCGGATCTGCAGTTGAATACGACGCACGTGAAGCGCTCCTTACGGTTTCAAATACTTTCTTGTACGTAGATCTATAAATTATATGGCATGAGTTTATTGTAGTAATAACATAATAAGGGTAAAGTAAATTTTATTATAATTTGATAAGTACGATCTATCAGGAACTATTCCGGAATCAAGACTTAATTCTGAGTATAACGAAGATTCCAATTCAGAAGCAATCGAATCTGGTTGTGGAGCAGCACCCAATGAAGGGAATAAAGAGCCTCCCCTCACAGTTGGCATACTACGTTTTCGCTGCTTACGAAGTTGATCTTGTGTTTCAGAGAGTAAATTTAATACCTGAAGAAAAAATTGTTATTTTAAATTCAAATAAAGCGGGAAATTTCATGAACATACTTCTGCATATCGATCTTTGAATTCTGCTAATTCACTGGCGAGAGTATTCTGATTATCACGAGTAATCACCAATGTAGCACCGACTTCGTCGTGTTCAGCCATGAGTTGAGCCAACCTTAGTTCTGTTTGTGAAAGTTTAGCGGTAAGACTAACGATCTGTTCGTGTTGTAACCTATTCTCTTCTTTCTGTCTACCGAGTTCATCCGCTATACCATCAACCTCCATATTGGCATTTGCTGAAAATTTACTCAAGTACATTAGATGCTATTTGAACAAAAAACAAAAATAATGGAATTTACAAACCTAATTGAGCAGCAATGTCTTTGACTAGTTGAGCTTCTTGCGCTTCTGAATGATCCGCATCGTGCACCAATTTCGTAAATTCTGCTCGTAGTTGCTTATTTTCATCTTCTAAACAGCCTATTTTTCGTTGCATCATATCCAAATTGATACCCCGAAAACTGGTGGGAGTTTCAACCTCCGAAGTTGTTTCCTCCACATCGTTCGTCAATATTTGGATCAATTCTGTCTTTTTTACAAGCTCATGCGTCAGTTGAGTGATCTTCTCATTAGCTTCTTTCAACTCAGACTCTAATGTATTAACAGTACTTTCTAATTTTTGGTTGTGCGAGAGTAGTTCCTTGCCAATTCGTGCTGTTAGTTCCAAGTCTTTCTCTTTCTATTGGAATGAAATATCGATTAAGTATATTCATATAATTCATTAAAGATTTTTATTACGCAATTTTAGTAGTATACCTCTTCAAGAAGCCGTGTAACTGCTTCTATATCATTATAAGCTTTGGTCATTTGGCTCACTCGATTGCTACATAGAACTGTAAAAAGAAAAATTTGTTTATCTCTATTATAGAACCTAGACAAAATTTTTTGATAAAAGCATTTTTGCGCAATAAAAAAATGTTTTCAGATGAAAAACAAATAAATATTCTCTAAACAAAAATTTTATGATAAATATTAATTTTATAAATTAAGATATTTCGTTTCAGAAAGTGCGAAGCAAACATTTCATCGACTTTAAGAGATAATACTTTAAACCATGATTCTCAACCAAGGGTTACTACCACTGTATAGGTGCAGTTGCCAGGATCCGACAGTGCAGCTCGCTATATGACTAAATACAAAGTTCGCTCCCTCACCCACCCTTTTCTCATCCTACGCTTCTATTGATCGCATCAGAATCAGGCACGTGTTTTCTTATTTTAACATAGACGCTCCTTTTATCGTAACGATATTTCTCTCGAAAGAGTCATGGAATGAGAATTTATTATTCTCCACTCCTTCGTCGTTAATATTAGAGAACAAAAAAAAAAATGATAGCAACGTCGAATGTTGCTATTTGCGATATCATTAATTTTATGATAATAAACGTAAATACCTTTTTAAATTAAATAAGAATCAATTATTTTTTAAATGTAAACTCAAAATAACTTCTATGTGAAAAGCTGACTATAACCTACTGGACCATATGTAAATTTTTGGTGAGTACTATTACGCAGTAACTTTGATGTTACAAGCTATGCACTGATTTGCAAAAGAAAAGTTACGTGAAATCAATGAACGATGACAATCACACTTAAGCGTTGCGTAAATACAGTGCATTTATGAAGTATTTTATGCGAAATTAATCACGATACACTCGAATTATATTGTCACTTTTATCGACAATTGTCATTCAGCTCTGTCGTAAAAAAATACAACTACTTAATTTACTGTATCATAAGAACAACTCGAACGAATTGTTTTACTTCAAAGCAACAATTAATAACAAGCTGAAGGACAAAGTCTCGCATGCAAGTATGGTACTGACGAGATATACAGTTGCATGGTGCCTCGGCTGGAGAAGCGAGTAGAAAAAGGGGCATCTTTAGGTCTTCCCCTTCTTTGCTATTCCAGAATGGAATATCTGATCTAACTGAGGATAATGCAGAAAGTGGAATGTCGGAGGTCTCTTCCGAAATCTGTGTTATGTCGATTTCATAACAGCTGTCGTAATTGCAATGTTCTTGGGGGGAATTGAAATTTTGACTAGTGGATGGAGGTAATCTGATATCATCGTCATACTCGTATGGATCATCTTCTTGAAATTCTTCGTACAAATCCACGTTAGTGCCATTACAATCTTCATTAGAAACTTGCACGTTAATTTCTTCAACAGAAGAATTTTCATGATCAATATGATCTGTTGAATTCTCTTGGGCAAGTAATTCGTTGTCATTTTTGAAGTATCGAGACAACCATTCCTCTCGCGGTAAGCTGAATTTGTTACTTATAGGTAGTTGATTAATTTTAATTGGCGAGTCGGTATACGGATGTTGATTTCCTATGTCCTGTACATTCGTTCCGATTTGGCATTCAATTTCGTTTGTATTGGATAAAAAATTAGATTTTACTGTGACGAAGCCGTCGCTTTCTTGGCTCGTAGTTTTCTGCGCTTGTACTTCTCTTTGGTCCGCGGGTAGAGTATCGAGTCGAAGATTGGATCTTCTTTGGTGCCAATCCGAACATCTATTGGCCATTCGATGCAGGTCGTTAGAGGTTTCTGAACGTTCCTCATTTTCCGATCGATTAGTCCGACCGGAACAGGAACTAATTTCTTGATGCGCAATTTCGTTAAATGTACACTTTTCTTATCTACGATATGACAATAGGTTGTTCGCGATCACTAATTCCTGCGATGTCGATAATCGTTATCATTAACATTGACTGTGAGTATACTTCTGTAACTGCTCTTTTTACTTACATCAGTGTATTAACTTTTTTTTTCAATCCCGAAGAAACTTTTTTTCCAATCAAGGTTACTACGGTGTTGTTTCGCATGAACGGAATACAATATTGCATGAATTTACGTAAAATGAGTTGAAACAGACGTTTACTTTTAATTTTTTTTATAATAAAACAACTGAAATGTGAAAATATTTATAATTTGTACTTGTAATTAAAGGCGAATTAAAAATTTCATAATAACCTTTCAAGTGACGTAAGATGATCTACCGTGTAACACGAGGTCGGTGATCGAACCGCGAACACCGGCTCGCAATTTCAATCGTTGCGCACGATACAATTCCTCTGTTTAAATTTATAATAGAAATAAACTATAGATTATGAATTTTTATTAAAAAATTAAGGATAAATTTTTTTATATCACATAAAACGTTAATAAATAAATTCACACAAATGACAAATCGATAAGAGTATCGCACGTGCATCTATTCTGAGCCGACAGTACCGTCATCGTGATCGTTAATTTACGTTAAACTGAGTTCGTAAATATCAACATCTAATACATTTATACGATAATACTCAACCTAATGATACATGTCTTTATTACAATATTTACGCAAAAAATTTATTTCATTCAATTATATATAATAACGCGTAATTCAATCCTCATCTACTGATTCCATAATAATTAAAATACAGAGTCAATTATCTTTGTTAATCGGTATGACTCATGCGTCACAGTTATGATTTTTAATTAATACCAAATATTAGAGAATTACCATTTAATGACTTAGTTCATATGAAAGACAATTTGGATGGACGATAAATCACCTATAGACTGTTATCACTGTTTTATAAAAATATATATCAAAGCATAACACGATGTCACTGACAACTTGTTTATATTCAAACTTTCGCTTATGGACGTATTTTCCGTATTAGCTATACGACAACGCAAGTTATATTTCTAATAGCTTTAGGCATGACAATAATTCGTGTACGACAAGTAACCCGTTGTGTGAAATTTCATCATACTACGCGTTAAATGTCGTTTCCACGGTTCGATTCGCCATCTTTGACTACCTCGCCGTCTGTCAGGAACAAAACGGAAACGAACCGAAACATATGATCGAGGAACAGGAATCTTTTTGCGCGAGCGCACTATCCGCACAATGTTAAACTATTAAAAGAATTCGTGATAAAATGGGTTCGATATCAGTAAGAGAAATTACTAAGCTAAAAAAATTATTTATCGATTTGATGTTTATGAACTCCTTAAAGCGTATAATTAAATGTACTGCATTTCGATATATCGACAGCAAATGAAATTTTTTCTCTCGGTAGATTTTATAAATTAAAATACCTCGATTTAATAGCAGCGTCCTGATAACTCTAATGTAGATTCTGCCATGTTTTGTCCGAGCCACATGAAAAAGAAAATCGGAAAGGTCCCCGTCACCTTCGTGAATGTCTGTCTCGGCGAGAATTTCCCGCAGGGCATCGACTCGCTCTTCGGGGGTGCTATCGTCGTTCGACGTAAATTTCTGATCTAGATAATCGACGACACTTAGGTCTTCCCACAAATTATTTTTTTCCGGATTTAGCCTCGTATTTTCGTCTCTTCCACGATCGAAGGATGTACTAGCCGCCTCGGAATATTCGTACGTAACCGTACGGTTGGTCGTGTACGTCGCAGCTTCGACGCGACTATCATCGTTTTGCGATTGTCTCGAGAGTGCATCTTTCGATTCGCTGCCCGACAACGTTCGTGTTGCACCGAATGATACATTCAAGGCTAACTGGTCAAAAGTCGATTTACCGAGTGCGATTGTCGACCCTAAGCTGCTTCGTTTGTTCGGCGAACTGTCACTTTTCTCATTCTCATTACCGGTTTTGTAAACACACTGCGAATCGTCTATCCCCTGCTCGCTAACTCGCTCCCTAGATGCATCGGATGTTGTCGAGTAGCTCATGTCATAGCTCCCAACATTCAATCCGATTGTCTCACCGAATCTCGAATTTCGGTATTATGCCGTTTTTATCAAGAAATTTTATCAATTCGATTGTCATGAAGTATTCTTAGAAAGCACACTTCGCAGTTTTCACAGCCACATTTGATTCGTTAGAGCTACCATTAGCACGTACATCACCATTCCTTTTTTGTGCGAAGTAGGTATATCAACAACAGATCACGAGGTGTCTTCTAGTGTTTATTCAATATGGACTCACTGTTATTCATACGGTACGATCTAATTTTATTCATGGGAAAAATAATATAAAAAAAATGTTTATTGTTTCTTCTCTGCAAGAATTTTAATACGTAATCGTGTAATGTCAACAAGATGCAACACCAAAATACGATATTAAAGAAAAACACGTCCGAATGTGTTTTTGACAATGGAAAATCCTCATTTGTTGATATAATGATTAATCAGTCATAAGAATTTCGAGACCGAAATTAATGAGATGAATTGATAATAAATCAACTTTGATATAAACATAAATTTTATCATGTAGATTGCACGTGCAATACGAATTTAAAATATCAAATATGTAGATTTTAAATTAACTTTAATGCTATAAGTAGTCGAAATAAGTATTTTGTTCCGTTGAAATATAAAGTATCTCTATCGTGAAAAAAATAGTAAGATTTTTTTGCCGTAAGTTTCCGCGGTGGCGAGAGTCCAAGGACGCATTGCTACTATCACAGACGTCGAGTGAAGTACAAAAATTGTGGAAATCGTTTTATAGAATATATAAGAAAATATCTCAAAAGAAATATCTATATCAAATTCGAATCTGCGAAAATACGTCGTGAAAATTGATTAGATTCATCTTTAACAAAATCCAATTTTTTTTGAGATTTATCGAACTCTTATGTAATTAAATTGTAATTGAGTATACATGTCGTGTTTATCATTCTCAACAACCCGAAATAAATCACGATACATTGAACTTGTTTTACACAACGATTTACTGAGTTATACAAAAAGAGCCAACTACGATTGTGGAATGTAAAAACTGAAACCAATAGTGGTAACTTCGTAGTGATAATGGTAATTTAATAAATCGTCAAATTTCTATTTTTGTGGCTGCTTAACCTAAACAGAGCATATTCAAAAATCAAGTTCGCATGCGCAATTCGTTTTTCTTTTTTCAGTCCGAAAACCATAACAGATGAAACGAGAAGCTGTTCGAGATAACCGTTACGTATAATGATATCGCAGAGAGTGTAGTTAAGTGACAAAAATGAAGCAGAGAAGAAACAATTTTTGAACGTCAATTAAGTACTCAACATGTGTAACCGTAAGGGAGATGAAAAGATACATACACATACGCACACACACGTAACAACACACGTGCGCTTTTCACAAAAAATCACATATCCACCGATTACAATTTATCGAATTGCAACGTCTTGCGATTTCTACGATAAATCCGAGGATGCTCTATCACGCGGGAACGTTATGACTCTTCTGACGGCGAATCAGAGCGCACGTTTACATCGGTGAAAACCGCTCACACCGATAACGTTACACGTAGTCGGTAGAAATGTGACTGAACGGGCGGGCCGATGGCATCGGTCCGGCATCCGCGTTCCGCGGTAACGGGAACGATCCGATTGGTCGAAACGGTTACACTCGACTCGGCGCAGTCATGAACGCAGACGCAATACACCTCTCTCCCTTCTTCCTTCTTTCCATCTCTACATGCTCGGCTAGCCGGCTCATTCAACGGATTTGACGTAACGGCAAAATTGTCAAGAATACGTCTGCATCGTGACTGCTTACCGCAGTATTTGTACAAATGCAATTTGACGAATGATCTTGCATTATCGCAGTTCATTAATCATCGCCATTTATCGAATTAAAAACGTCAGAAACGTCATAATGAAAAGTAAAAAATTTCACTCTTCGTTAAAATTTAATAAATCGAATTTTTCAAATTAGTAAAATAAGCGAACATTACCTATCGAGTAATATTAAAGTAGGAATATTTTCTTTTAACAGAGGTCTATATTATCAGTACTATCTTACTCTTACGTTTCCATGTCTATTCATCCAGTGGTAGCAACAGAGCTATTTATAGTGAAAAACAAACACACAAGCGGCCCTTCTGAAAGGAATGTCTCCAGCCTTGAAATTTCACTCGCAAGTTCAATAAAGGTCATTAGAAATTCCAACGCGACTGATTTCCATGTTTTCATTTAGATCTTCATTATGAATGATTATTTAATGTATCGAAACTCTTCAATCGTGAATCGCATATACATATATAGAATAACCTGATTATTTTTAACATCACGGTAGTAATTCGAAATCGTAACGTAAGAGAACAATAATTACTTGCAAACTCGAGAGAAATCCAAGTACTGTTTTTTGTTGCACAGTAATCACGAGATATAATTAATGAAATGAATTACAATAACTTTCAAATTATTTCCATCTATATGCCAATAATAAAAGGAAGTGAAATAATATCAGAATACGTTACGAGAATATAAGGAAGAAAATTGAGCAATGGAAAGCACTTTCACGCGCCAATTATCAAATAAACTGGTACACGATGAAACTATTCTTTTCTTACTATGATGTTAATTACTGAAATGGCCGACTAACGTAAGAAAGATGAACGATCGCATCTATCGGTCGATGATCTTAATAATCCAGTTCACAAAAACTATTTCCTTGAAATATTCATAGTCTGATAAAATTATGCGATCACCTTCATTTAGAGTACGCGGAAGTTCATTTTCTATCTTAAAACTTCTCGAGTTCACAATAAACAATAGCATCTTCGCATATCTTTGCATTTATTTTTATGCATTTCTGAATGGGAACGAAACTCCATAAAATTTATACTTAAAACATCTACTCACGGAAGTAATTAAGCGTTTCCCGGATCTGATCCGGTGTTAACTTCAAATCAAGGTCTTGCACTTGGAGAGCAGGTGATGGGATGAACCAATCAGCGTTTTCGTATCCTATAATAGAAAAATGATTTTAAATTATATGACTTTTTCTCCTATTTTTTTAACGACAATCACAAATGTCATATCAATTTTTGTAGAAAATTGCATAAAATTATTATATATTCTAACAATTAAAATAATTTTAAAGATTAATATTTGGTACGATTCGATTTAAATTGATTACCTTGGAATTCTGTGAGGGTATCTGCTCGTAAACGATACCTAGGAATTTGTTCTTCTAGTAAACTGATGATTTCCACTTCCGGCAAATCCCCTCCGCTACATACTTCTGTAATCAAAATTTTCATATTCATTATAAGATGACAAATGTATTATTTTACAAAAAATATTAATTGTTAAGATATTGAAAATTTTTTTAAAATAATTTCTAAGAAATCAAGTGCTGCCGCACATTAGCCACATGCTGCAACGCAAGAGTCGAGTTTCTGAAGATAACTATCAAGGTATCGTGGTTATCTGCCGAGTCTTTCACGTTAGTGAGATTATAACGATTTTAAGGATCTCTCAATGAAAATCATGAAATATTAGAAAAATCATTGCAAATATAAAATTTATCTATAAATATTGTATCTTTTTATGCGTACCATTTTCCCATTTATTAAGAATTAATTCTTGCTTTTCAGATTTCGGTTTAAATCTAGCTTGAAATTTCGGTTTTTTGAATATACTGTTTGTCGGTAGCATTATTATGATCCCATTTTTCTTAAATAATTTTGAATTTCTAATTGCTTTAATATTTTTCTCAATATTCAGCAGAAGTTTCAACTAATTTAGAAGTGCTATTGAAATTCATAAGACAGACACTATAAACTTTTCGCACTATTCACTTAAGACCATGATTGCACAACGAGTGTTTCATAACTCCGAAAAAATTAACGGCTACAACATTGTATTCACATTTGCCAAGAGAGAATCATTTGCGTAATCACATATCACAATGACCTACCACACTACACGTGAAGTCCATTTATAATTTTTTACACAAGATTATTTTTAATATTACATCCGTTACTTAAACATATCTAATGAATATTATTTTATAATTCGAATTATACTATTCCTAATATTTATTATAAAACATAAAAAGATTAAATGGTAACGTTAAGAGCTCCCAAGATGCTAGAGCTAGCAGCCTGTATAACCAACGAAGTAGGTAGGATCGAAGAAAATAGAAGCATTCGTGTTACAGTCGTGGTCACGTGTCAGTTTTTCATTTAACACGACCATTCAATAAATTGATACCTAGCCGCTGAATTTTAATAATAGAATAATACTAGATTCTTAAAATCGATTACAATTTATTTTTAGACGCTCTTACATCGAAATACCTTTACCGTTTTATATGAGATACCATTTTATAAATTTTGGAAATCGAGCTTAAATGAATTTGTTAAATAGAACGAGAACTAATCAAGGATAATACGTAACAAATAATTTTCAAAACTTTCATTACAATTTTTAATGGCATGAATATTTATAAAATGATTTGCCACTGCCAAAAGTTAATCAGCCTGAATGAGAACTTACATGACGTACATTATGTAATCATCGCGGGAGTAAACTTTGTTATCTTCCCCAATCTAATATTTTTGGCATAATACTATTGGATATAAATACTTTTCTTTCATATACAAAATTATATACATTGATCAGGATCACTGACCATCATGTATATTTTTAGTATAGATTTCCTCACCATCAATTAACAACCGAATACTCAATTGAGGTCATTTATTTAAAGAACTGAGCCGTGAAATTTCACACGCGCTAGACAGAAATATTTTAACTCGATTCAATATCTATTGCTAATATTTCAACAGCTATACCAAAACAATAAATTTACATAAATCGAATTTTTTTCGTTGGTTATCATTTTTATTATTATTTTACTAATATGATAATCATCAACACCTAACCAACACTAATACCAATACCAATACCAATATAAATATCAATACCAATATCAACATCAACATCAACATCAACATCACCATACAACATTATAATCATCATCATCAATATTAACATCGTCATCGTCGTCGTCATCATCATTAGCCTCATCATCATCATCATCATCATCATCATCATCATCATCATTATTATTATTATTTTTATCGTAAAAACTATGAGTTATCATTATGATGATGGAGGAAAATTGCTATGGAACTAGTACCAATCATTTAGTAGGGCTACAAGCTAATGGGAAACGCCATAAGCACTGGATAGTAACCTCAGGTAAGGTTTATGAGACTTCAGTTTCTGTTTCGCCGCGAATCATTCCGCACGAAGTGAAGCAGTATTTATAGTGAAATAATATCGATCCTCAGAATTCTAAACTATTGGAATTTATTGAAAATCTCATTTTGGTTCTTATCAGTTGAACACAGCAAAGATCGTTCCAATTTGTCGAGCAAAACTGTACGTGTTTCAATCTTACAGTAAGCGGTTGCATATGATTCATTGAGTGAGTTTTCGACAAAATTTATAACGAATTTTGGCTACCAAGCATGAATGTATCAAAAAAATATGTATTTACCCGTGATGGTTTCCGCGTCTCGCGTGGTAGCGGGAGTTGTTATTCTTGGAGAATTCCGCTGTGCCCTTAAAGATTGCAATGTTGCCCTTGCGCTAGGAGATACTCTCAAATTTGTAGCCGATGGCCGGGTTGGACCTTCCGGCCTCGTTGGACCCACATCCTCCACGGTGGCCAGCTTGGACACTGTGGCGGTAAGCGAAGACGGCTCACCTTCCTAAAACAGCATTGATAAAAGTTATGCATTACTATCGAGAGCTTCCAAAACATTTTTAACTCTTTGGGGCACGATGGTATCAACAATGTGCCACCTTTTTGATGCGTATTAACGCATGGGACACATTTTAACCCATATCGGAAAAAAATTCTGTGCCTCAAAGGGTTAAATAACATAAAACATTAAACATTACATTAGAAGATGTCACACTTTAAGTTTTTAACATAAAAAAATTCTTATAGAAAATATTACATTTACTAATACACACATTTATAAGCCAAATGAATAAATATACACACAAAGCCAAATGAAGGCTACTACAAAAAGTGTAGTAAATTATACTATGAAATCATACTATTAATGTTAAATATTTATAATAATAGTTTTTATTCAACAAAACAATCACAACAAGTATGAGATCCGCCGGTCTTCTCAGAACTTTAGTTATTTGCGTCACAACATAATTAGAACGAGAACGCATCCCAGTAAAAGATTAAAGTATTAAAATATTTTTTTAATTTGAATAATAAACAGGAAAACGAATTTTTATCTCTATAATTAATTATTCTTATTTCAATCACACGTAGGACGATAAATCCAAATGAAATATAACTAATGTGTTTCCTGCACACATACTTCGGATTTAGTGAAACGTGAAAACGTCAATTTTACATTTTTGTTTTTTTTTTGACAGAATAAGAGCATTTGATACTTTTCTGTAATCTTATAAATATAAATATTAAAAATAATTGGTAAAAAAATTTATCGTTTTGTCGCGACTTAACGTTACATGTTGCAATTGCGTAACAGATAATGTCAAATTCATTCCGCAATAAATTTAAGCTTTCCTATAAACGTAAATCAAAAATATACAAAAAGAATATTTTACTTCAATATCTAAGTAACATGTTTTCTATTAGAATTATTTTTTTGGCACTGTAGAGGTTATAATTATGTAAATTGTTTCAGTTAGTAAAGTATCAACATAAACCATTAGTTTTTGATAAGATGCATTCCTAAAATCAATTAATAGTTATTAGGAATATTAGAAAAATTAATATTAAAATATTATAACTAATATTTGTTAAAAAAGCAACATGCATAGTAATTTTACAATATCTTTATATCCACGTTATTCGCCTAAATTTTCTTTGTCGAGTTTCATATATTTTAGAAAAAGAACACTTAACTTTTATACAAACTGTTTCACGCAGTTTGATAAATTGGCAAATTTGAGTGGAATAAATTTCAATTGTATATATTTAAATTTTATATTTCTTAATTATTATATAATCAAGAATTGGTAGCTATTTATTTATGTTTATATATAAGTTTTTAAATTAAAAAACATGCAGTAGTTTGAGATATTAAAATATTAACATTGTAAAATTATGAAGAAATCGCCATAAATATAAAAACACGAAGCTCGATAACTAAAATATAAATCAGAAAGAACGTACCGTGACGTAATACCAATGTCTTGGTTTCCACGAGGGAAACCGCAACTATCACCAATGAAAAGAGCCGTTATTCCAATGCAACTGTAAAATTTAACTGGTTGAAAACACATTCAACTCTTATTATTGAGAAGAATGTTCATAACTCGAGAACAGTAATTTACAAAAGTTAAGACTAAATATTATATTACAAAATTTTATTATTTAATACTAAAATATGTATACTTCTTATTCTTAAAAATACCTGCTAGATAAATATATGGAATGCATATAATAGTTACAAACTTTTTGTGGAAAATAGTATATATATATATATATATACACATAGTACATATATATGTATAGTGTACAAAGAGCAAAGTGCATAAGTACAGAAAAGGATTTAATTTGCCACTTTTACAGAATTCTTTAATGATCTATTCAAAGTTGATGCAAATGAACAGCCTCAATAAGGATCAATGATCAGATCAGCTGTTGATTGCGTGAACCATGTCGCGTGTTTCAATTTCAGTGGCGGGGGTTATATCGAGAAATTATCCATTGGTTGATTAAGTATCTTATTTGACAGTTGCGTTATTTCTAACTCGACGGACGTTTCGCTTGTGTATCTACACGAATTTCCTTTAACACATCGATTTCTATATATACAATGATTAAATAACTATTATATATTTTATGATATTCGAAATTTAGCTTTAAAATTTTTACAACAGCATCAGTGTAAAAACTTTTCTCGAGTAAAACAGACCACTCTCAACTAAAGTTATTGATGAGAGAAGAGGTAAAGTATCCACAAAATTCATAAATAAATAAATCTGTCTTATTTTATCACACTTACTGGTCGTTTGTCTCGGCCACACATTCTTAATATGTTTAAAATTTGTTGTTGATATTAGATCTTCGTCACACAAATGTCACATAATTGATATTATCATTTATGAATTGAAATAGTACACTCTTTCACAATGTTATGTATTCAATAGCATCAATTTCATCGTAGAGAGTAACAAACCATTTGAGAATCACTAAGCGTACCTAACGAACAAGTCAGTCAAAACCAAAACTACACGTTAAACATAGAACAAATCTAGTGACTAAAAGCACAGAAACTGAAAGCATCATACAATACCGATATGGAATTCGTTATGACTATTGTCCCGTCATGTTGAGTTCACGGAAACAGTGTGAACACTATTTGTATACAAGCAAACAAAATAACTATAGTCAAGCGTATATTTTATCTTTTTGAGCATAGAAGAAAGTAAACATGTTAAAAACACTTATATTTTTAATTTTAACATTAGTGAGAAGTTCTTATTTGATTGTTGTATTCGAAATGAGTTGTTTGAGTCGGAACTTTTGGATCATTGATATTCCAATGTTGGTAATACTGTTCAATTAACCGGAAGTAAGGTATTTTAGTGGAAGTGCAACAATACCGCCGGTATAACTGCATTGGTTCGTAATGCATCAAATAGTGAATTTTCGAAAAAAAATGCGTCCTAAATTGGTTTTAGCGAAAATTTCGTCATTTATTTTTCTGCAGAATGTAGCTTTGTTAAAGTTTCATAACGATGCTAATAATTTAATGTGATTACAAAAAAAGTAATAGACGTAACAAATGATAGAACTCAATTGAAACTGAAAGTTTATGACAGATATGGTTAAAAGTATAATAGTATGCGCTTGGTGCTTTAACAGTCTAGTGAAATTTTCTGTTACACAGCTGGCAACCTGGATATCGATTGTCATTATTTATATCGTACGTTTCCTCTTCAGTCATCGATTCACTTTTTACATTTTACATTTTTACAGTAATGAGAGAGTTAAGTTTAGTTAGCCGTATGGTACTTTAAGTTTCCCCATGTGTGATCATAGGTGTTATTAAGGGAGTCGAGTGAAGAGAATGACGGATAGCCAGCAGCAGTTTTGCTTGCGGTGGAACAACTTTCAAGCGAACATCACGAGCCAGTTTGAGGCGTTGCGAGATGACGAGGATTTCGTTGATGTTACATTTGCCTGTGACGGCAAACGACTTCAAGCGCATAAGGTCGTTTTGTCCGCATGTAGCCCTTACTTCAAGGAATTGTTCAAGGTTAGAAAACTGTCTCCTCCCACTTCTTAGCTTTTTCACTTATACTATTATCCCCGCGCCCTCCAGTCTCCTCTTCCCCCTACATACACGTAACGTGTAGCTTGTTCTCAACTCATCATGAATAATTCCAAAATTACACAATACCTATTTACGCCGCGACACGTTACCTTCTTCTTCGACTATTCTATTATGTTAAAAATTTACCAAAAAATCATTTGCATCTTAATTTACTCATTTAGAAAATATTTTCTATATTATTATTTTTTTTCCTAAAATTTTTGTTCAACCATATTACTCTTATCAGTTTATTGCTACTGTTAAATTGAACTAATTATAATTTTATTATACATATATTAGAAAATATGAATCAAAATAATGAATCATATAATTTATTATGAATTAAAATTATTTTGTATATTCAGTATTTATGAAACTTTTTAATTATGAATAAAAGTTCACTGCTTAATATTTTTATATGATTTCCGCACTTGTGTTTTTTTATTTTACAGCCTTTTTGTATTTTTGTTTGTTTGTTAATTAGCTCTAGTACTTAATATTCCAGATATAATTGTAGTTGTTTTCTTTTATCAACATTAATACTTGTTATCACATTCTATGATAATTTCACTGCTGTCAATAAAGATCCTAAAAACAATAAAGAATATTTTTTTTACAATATAATTTATATAATTTACTTATATCCCTATTCGAAATTTGTAAAATCAGTATAAGAGATTCATCATAAAATTTCTTGCATTTTTATTACATAATCTAGAGAAAAAAATTCAATGAATTACATACTTGTTTAATTATAAAATTAATTATGATAATCGATCAGAACTCTATTTCATGATTTTATTTTTCTTTTAGACCAATCCTTGCAAACATCCAATTATTTTTATGCGGGATGTAGAATTCGAACATCTACAATCGCTGCTGGAATTTATGTATGCAGGAGAGGTTAATATCTCTCAAGCAGAATTACCTACATTTCTGCGTACTGCTGAATCTCTTCAAATCCGTGGCCTCACAGACTCTCAAAGTAATCAGCATAACAACGAAAAGGTATTAAATTCTTCATTATTGTATAACTTTCTTTTTCAGCTGTGATTTTTGTATATCTTTAACAATATGTTCAAATATGACATTATTTTTAGCATTTGAAGACAAATAGCATCCATACGTCAAATGGCAGTGGTTTGATCTCACCAAATTTCGATGACGAACGCAGTAAAACACCTTCACCTTCGAGCCCTCCACCTCTTAAAAGGCTGTGCAAAAAAAATGATTCACCACAAACCTCTAGTCCTGTACCCAGTACACCGGTTTGTACCAATACATCTCGTTCACGTCCGCTTATTGAACCCCAAGTTCAACTTGATTGTTACAAAGACCTCGACATTGTGGAGGTGAGAGATACAAATAAAATTAAAAATATATATAACGGCTTTAATATCAAATTTTTTTCCATAGCCAAAAATAGAATTACCCGAATATGGAAGCGACGATGATTGTTCTCCCAAACAAGAAGTCAATACCTTACCAGGTGGATTCCTCAGTTTGGATGGGGGCATGGAAGTTGTTCCTTCGTATCCGTCATCTTATCAAGGTATAAACGATTGAAATTGCGAAATTATTGATTTTCCACATGCGATATGATATATTGGATTTATATTTTATTGCAGGGAGTGCTATAGAGGGTGGGATGCCTGGACCTTCTCATGGAAATTCAGATGTAAATCCAGAACAACAAGGTGAGTTGAAAAATTATTTCATTCATTTGGTAGTGCGAGCACCATTACAAACAGCAACAACCTAGCCATGCATCACAAATATCAAATGTGAGTAGAAAGGAGAAAGGATTCGTGATGGTTTGAAATGGTAAGCTCGTGTGTAGCTCGGTAGGTCTTGGTAGGCGTTAGGAGACATTTGACACTCCGAGGTAAAAATGTAGGGTCAAGTCCCCAGAGTGCAGTTTTAAGCAAAACAGCTGTATCGTATGAACGTCATCTTTAATAAAGTTAACTATACATGATTAACAATTTCATTTGTTTTAAATTGTTAAAATTACCATAAAGTCGCGTTTCATAATGTTTATTGAAGGTAATTTTTGCAAATATATCTCATATTGCGAAGGTTTGCATATAAATTAATATAACAATATTCAATAGTTTTCTGTTAATAATGGTGAGATTTGAAGAATTTTCATATCGAATAATGTTTAAATAATACATATTTACTTACATTCATAATATTTAATTTATAATGTAGGTAATTAGATTAGTATCTACTCTGTACTTAAAATGATTAACGGTAATAGTTTAATGGAAAATCCGAAATTCTAATATCTTCATGAGACATTTATTTTTTTAATATGTAGCATAGATACAATTTTAGAAGCAGATTAGATACTGTTCGTTGGTATATCCAACTAATAACAATGAAATATAAAAAATTCAAGAAGTTGCACTCTAAAAAAAAGTTAGTAAAATAGAAAAATATTCTGTAGGTCCTATTTCCTTTTCACCTACCGCTCCATGCTTACTAAGTCATTGTTTGAAATTATGTGTTTTTCCATTAATGTAATTTTATTTCTCACAATTTGAAAAAAATTAATCATTCGGTAAACAAAAGATATAATCAAAAAATTCGGGGAATAACGGACGATTAATCTTACAGGCAGCAATATATTGGGTAGTACTAAATAGGGTTTTTTGCTGGTTGTTGCTGTCCTGTGGTGGGTGGTATTATTTAAAATATATACGTGGTGTGATAAAGCGTGATGCTATGCTGTGGTAACGTGCTATGCTGTGGGCTGCTACCGGTTAGAGCAAGTTGTGTGTGTGTTGCAGCTGACCTGCCTAAACTGCACTCGCTGGACCCACGCCCCTGTCCTCTGTGCAAGCGCATGTACAGTAACTTGTCCAATCTGCGGCAGCACATACGCCTCATCCACAACCCTCAGAGTGTCACATGCCCTCTATGTAACAAGCCCTTCAAGACCAAGCTGTATCTGAAGCGTCACCTGGTCAGCTTCCATGAGCTCAGCGTGACATACAAACAACGCCAAGAAGAGATCTGCCAGCAGCAACCTAACGTGCAGGTGCAAGGACAAATGCAGGTTCAAAGTGGAGCTCAAACGCAAACACAAATTTCAACTCAATCACAAATTCAGATTCAGAATCAGTCTCAATCTCAATCTCAGTCGCAAACTCAGGTGGACAATAAATTGCTTTTAACTACTGCTACACCTTCTTCTCGAATTTGTTCGGAGGATAGTGCTGAAAACGGAACCAGTAGTATAACAGAACCGAAATTGAGAGCATACCAGGCGCAAACAATCGATAATACTTATTCGGTCGAGGTTGGAGAACTTGCCGATTCGAAACAGTATGCGATTAATATGCTGTAGTTCGATTCTGCGTTTCATCGCCTAGTTTCTATTTAATTTATTTCCAATGCCTATTATGGTTTTGTGATATAAAGAGAAGTCTTACTTTATTTAACAAACATGTGATCATATAGGAAACGTATCTATACAGTTGATCGATGAGTAGGTAGTAATAACATGAAACAAGGCTGATTCCTTACTAAACAATTGGAAACAATATAAAATTCAGGCACGGGTGACATTTTTATCCTGAAAATAATACAAAGATTTATGATTTTCGTTGGGAATTTTTATGAGCATGAAATTATTTGGAATTTATTATTATTAAATTATCTCGCGCGGTCTACTGGAGATCGATAATGTATATAGATTTAAAGAACTAGCTTACATGTAAAACCCCGTGCCTAGTAATTGTCGAAATGAATGATAAAGAGGGAGAGAATGACTAAAAACCGTAGGTGGAGCAGCCATCCCACCTCGTACTGATATTTCTGCAGCCGGATACTTGTTGTTTTATTTAATGCTATACAGTGTTACACAGACTACAGATATTTACAACAATATTATATTCTTACAGAGAATTATATTTACTTTATTATTGCAGCGCAATGTGCAATGACATAGCTCGTACATGATATATTTTTCACATGCATACATTGCAATATACCGCCAATCAACAGCTCAACAGAGTAATAATGTCTATTATTAACAGTTATTGACAAATCGTGATTGCGACAATGCAGCAGGTTGAATTAAACGATATATAATAAGATAGTAGTGTTTATGCTGGTTCATTTGTACGGCCTAACTATCTTAACAATAGCCAGTTTTTTACATCTTTTTAACTTCGAAACATTTAACAGACAATAGCACATTTAGTCGTTATGATAATAGCGATCGATATCGATACAAACTATTCCGTCTTATTACTTATCCGAATAACTATATTTATATTCTATCTGTTATAAAAGATTTATTTTTACTTATTACAGTGTCGTAATATTTAGCCAGCATAAAATACTACTTTACAATTCCATAGCCATAGTACCACACAGTACAACTCAGGATCTTTTATATTATATTTTACAGATGACAATAGTTCCGTGTGTACGATTTTTCGAAACGATTTCTTTGAAACACTCACAAGTTGTTTCTCGAAATCGTAATTCTTTAAATCGTGCCAATCCGATAACTGGCTCTTTACCTCACATACAATCAAATTACAGATACAACTATATATTATTATAATATATTTACATACAACAGTTTACAATAGCACTGAAAAGTTGCAACGACTGCAACTGTACAGATTATCAATATTATACAAAACCGTTTTTATTATCTGTTATTACATTGGTAAGTGATTGCAATGTTTTTCTTTACGAATCAAGTATATTGCGAATGCGCACCATAACTTTTCTTTACAATATGAAAGGATGCCCAGCATAACTGACAACTAGTACCACATTAAGATTAGATTATAAATGTTGCATATCATATTATAATATTGTTATACATTTGCCAAGCAGTGTTACATACGCCACATTTCTAAGACGCTGGATCGAATTTAAACTGATAAAACATTATATTTTATTTTTCACCGTACGTTTTATGTATTTTTTACATATAGAAGTGAGTCAAATAGAAAACAAATTTCTATTACAGATGAGCATATTTTCACATCATTTGTACAATCTTAAAATGTGTTACAGAGAATAACAAAACTATAATAGCCTGTACTGTTAATATTTGAATGATTAAATATATTAACGCATTTTGAGTAGAAATATTAAAATTTGGAAATATGCCGTTTTAAAAGACACATACATTTAAACTATTTTATCTATTTCATAACGAAATCTTATTTTATTTGTGTTTTTTTTTGTATTTCTATCATACAGTTACAAATGATAATTATTTCGACGTAAAGAAAAGCAATTTTAAATCATTCTAATGTTTGTAGTAACATTTTCTTCTACTCAGAAACGCAACTATCTCTATAGTTGAATGAATTCTGTAATATGAATATCAAACATGAATTTTCGTAAACTTTGGTTATTAATTTCTCTTTCATGAAATAAATATGACCAGAAATTTTCTTATATTACCAAATTGATAAACAATATCAACATTTTGATCCAATGTCTTAGAACTGTACATATATTGCATATACCGAGCGATATATTGCAAAAGATCACATAAGTAATAAGCATCATTTGACAGGCCGGACTTCGCTGGGCATTAACAACCGGTTACCTAGTTATATCAAAATACAGTTTTTGACACTCGCTGTTACATTTACAGTTATTTCTCAAGGTTCTAATTGGATATCCGACATCTCGGTTAGCCATAGAACGAGAATATTAAGAGGAGTAATTATTTTATTGAACCATAGAAGCACACACGCGCGCGCAAATACTTTTTTGAAACATAAATACAAAACCATCAAATGATCAATTCAAAGAGGCCCTCTCACGTGTTTTGCATCTTCTTATTTAAAATTCGCAAACATATATTGCCACAAAGCGCGTTATTTTGCAAACATGAATAATATATGTGCGTCACTAATCACAAAATGTTTAATGAGTATAAGAAGAGACAAAAAGTATGCTTTATTTTGCATTTAATATTAGGTATTATACCTAATGCGTCAACTTCGGAGAAAAAGAAATATGTTATTTGCAAAATCTGAGTCAGTTTGATAAAGATGCATTAATACATACTATAACTACATTTCAGTATGCTAAAGATCGCAGCATTAAAAAATGAAAATGAACTCCCATATTTTATTGTTGGGATCACATCAGAGAGCATGTTTCAGTACGTAGTGATAATCGAACGGTAGTTGATATATGAAATGAAAATACAAAAAGAAATCATTTTTCGTTACGTTGATATTAAAATAGTTTCGGCCAACTTACAATTGGAAATTTATCGACGACTGAGATAATGCAACTAACGTTCCTTAGCATCAATTATCATATTATTATTGACATTATTATCATCTTAAATATCATTAAACATCATCGTCGTTATAATAAACATATTCGTATAACAATAATACTAATCGTCACTTAAATATTGCATGAAGAATGAGTAAAAAGTTTTGAAAAGAAAAATGAGAAAAAGGAAGGGAGATATTTTAATTTTATCAAAACTAGTAACTTTTAATACGTTTAATTATATATTCTGTATTCGTATCGACAACAACAAAAACGTAATTCGTATATTTAAGCACTAGTTATCACTTAATAGTATTAGACGTAGACACATTGATATTTTAATGAAAATTTAGACGCGGTTTCTTATTCGGACAATGAGATCATAGAATAATGTGAGTCGTGATTACGATTAAAGATTTAGGAAAAAGTTATTCGATAATTCTTAGGAATAACAATATAAATATCGTATACGTAATTTAATTTTTGATAAGAATATCAATATGTTATTTTGCTATTTCTTACGTTTAAATATTTATTTGCTACTTATCGGAGAGAAGTGTTAATTTTAAAAATGAAGACTGGTTGTATGAATAACTATAATTCAATTGAATATTTGATATGAGTATACGTTATATGCATGTAACAAAATATTACTTTGATACGTGTTGAAAAGTATTAAATTCAAAGTATACAATTTTTTGGAAAATTGATTGATCTAGTCATTATTAGTTTTGTTATTAATTACATCACTGTATTTAAATAATTACGTCTATTTTATATGAGACAATTCAATATTATTACATTATTTTTTTATTTGTTTTATTTACAACAATCGAAGCATAAACGGTTTTTTACCATTTTTTGTCGTTGACTTTATATTGCTTTAAGAATTGAGGTGATGGGTAAATTAAAAAATTATAGTGGTTATCTCGGAGTATGCATTCAATTGTTTTTTTAGTACTTAATTTACGTAAACTTATTATGATATATTAGTATATTAATATTGTTTGAATTATTTTTAAGACAATTTGGGAGCAAAATATTTGATGTTAGCGTAAGATAAATTTTATTTAAAAATTATAATTCGAATTAATAATTATATGAAATATATATCGTAGATCCTATATTCATATTATTATGCATTGTATAATCCTTTCTAAAAGGTTAAAAAATGATTATTGATTTTGAAAAATTGAAAGAAGTATAACTTCTGTGATGTTGGAATTTGTCCGAATAAGAATCGTTCATAATGCAATATCATGAATAAGAATTTTTTATGTGAATCATATTTTTCATCCATATGTAAAATGGATAATAATTTCACTAAAAATTAAATTTGGGAATTATAAGCTATCATAGAAATTAGATTTAGAGTTGCGCACAGTAAATCATAAAAATTAATTGTAAATATGAAAATTTTTCAAACATCTATTGACTATGTATGAATATGTCACTTTAAGAAGTGTTCATGCTTATAATTAATTACAGTATTTACTCAAATCATTACATATTGGAAATGATTTATAATTTAAGCAAAAGTCATACAAATTTAATTGTACCTAAAATAATCATTGAAAAGTTATAAACAATGGTACCGCGTTTGGGAATAAGAAATTGATAAAGTAATTGCGACTGATTTTAGCAATGAGTGCAAATATACGAATGCCATGTTTATTGTATGCAACGAAACATACAAGAGAGTAAAAGAGTGAGGAATAAAAAGAGAAAATGCGGTAATTTATACACAGCTAAAATTCTGAGCAGATAATTGATACGAAATTCTGCTAATGATCTATGAGCATTTTGCTCCTCATTTCCTCAAGGCACTTTCGAATAGAAAAAAATTAAAATGAATAGATAAATAAATAAGATGTATGAAAAATAAATTTACGCGTGGATTATATGCATTAGTTTGGAAAAAAGTAGTTTTTATAAGAAATGATGAAGAAAAATTTTGGAACGGTTTAACGAGTTTTGCCAACGTGCGTTTAAATTACTTTCAATGTGGAAACTTAGTAAATAATAGCGTTATAATATCAACGCAATCGCAGGATAATTTTTTTATGAAAAACAATTATCTGAACAGAATGAGCTTTACATCAAAAAAATGAAGAAAAATAGGAAAAAAATACAAAAAAAGATAAACATTATTATGAAAAATACAAAAAAAACTATAAACGTACCTAATTCGAAAATCTCATCATTTACAGAAATTTAGAAACATTCATATTATTGGACAGTATTATTTCAGTTCTCAAAATATAAGTTATACTTATTACGAAGCTTTTTTTACAAGATAAAATGATTTTATATATTATGATTATAGCTGTATTATGAACTAAATCATGTTCACAACTTATAAAATATCCTAATTGATGTTGCATTGAATTAAAATTGAAAGGAAAAACAAGATTTAAACTTTTGCGTACATTTTGCATTTATCGACATATAAAGTAAATTGCGTATACGTTGTAATGATTATTTCATTGATAAAAGTATAATGTATACGATGTATTTTGAATTTTAAAAACGGTCAATGAATGTCTCTTCGTTAACCGAAGAGTACAACGATTATAACTTCTAAAGCGTGATTACGCTGGTCTAACTATATTACGAGATAAAAACACCTTTATAGAAATCTAACGTGTTAACGATAACATGTCGATATAATTACTATTAAATTTGAAAGTATATTACTTTTACCGATCTACAAGAATCAAAATGATAAATACAAGTTATTCTAAATTTTTTCATCGAGGGATGAAATATCGTGATTGTATATTCAAATAAAAACTTATATTTCAGAAAATACTTATTCAGAACAAATGTTATTGTAGATGAAAAAAAGATTGAAAATTTTTAAAATATATGTACATTCATGACTATCTTGTTTGCCGTCCGGATGATAAAGTGTGATAAAATTTGCGATACGTGAAGTAAGAGTCATGAGTACGAAAGTGAATTAAATTAAAAAGATTAAACGCTAGTTAGAAATTGATGTGGTAGAAGGTAAAAGTAATGTGCAGAGGGATGCGCAAAGGATTTAAACTTGTTTCTCAATCAAATTTACTTACAAAGTATACGTTGTATGTTTTAATACAATTCAAGTTTGTTTTCCTCGGTATAGGATTCGTAAAAAAGATTTGAATGAAAAATTTTCTATCCTGCTATACTAACGCACTTTATAGATTGTGTAATTTCCGACCATCAAACTATTCAATTCGTATTAACAACACACGAGCACGATTTAACGCCAAAACGGCGTACATTAATATTAAGATAACGCTATCGCAATGTAATAGCAATGTTCCTATTTTAATTTCATTTTATATTGAATTTTCTGATTGTGACATTTACACTTTTGTTCTTTGTAACACCGATTATTGATTATTCGCGAGTCTCGTTAGGGTTCTCAGAATAATTTTTAGATACGATTGACTACTTTAATGAACGTATATCTTTTGAATTGTGGAAAGCGTTTTACTAAATTACCCTAATTTATAATAAGTCAACTTTAACGTCGACTAATTTTATTTGAAACAAAAAAATCTTTTCAACTCTTTCATAGTAGTATATTGCGGAAAAGTGTAAGATCCACAGTTTGATAGAACCGGGGGTGGAAAAATACATTCCGTATAAAAATACATTATACAGATGTTTTTATACAATTTTTCTAAGCGAATGCATATAATAAAAGCATACTCTCCGCTAAATATGAAAGGGTGAAAATCGATATATTTATTACTCTCTAATTATGTAAAATTATTATGTTGCAATATTATGTTTAATTCGTGAATTTTCTTTTATCAATCGTTATCTTTTTTTTTATCAGATATACGCACTATAATAAATGCGATTTGTCAAAAAATACATTTTAATAAAGCAATTCATATTTGTATATGTAGCCTGTATAATTATTTATGCCATCTCTAATAAGCAAGGTTTTATCGCTGGTGAGTTCGTATACATCATATTTTTTTATACTTTCCCACTTTTAAATTGAGGTTGTGAAAAATTCATATGAACAACGATATTCATCGGTATTGCGAATAATCTCTCTCGTTGTGAATCGTTTGGTTGGCTTCTGAATTTTATCGAATTACAATTATCAAAGTAACGTGTAATGCGATAATATTAACATTAAACATTTTGCAACTCCATTTCATAATTAAGTTTTTTAATTAGCGAAGCAACACCAGTACTTGATTTGAAATTCATAACATTTATTCAAGATAAGAATGCAATGACATTAAATAAACTACTAGTGATGATCGAAGATGAGTTTCTTTGTAGTAAACCTATAAGCACTTGGAAAATTTTTTCTTTGAAATATTATTGCATTTCCAATAGACGAATATCCGTATCACAGTTTATTTCAATAGAAAGAAGTTGATTGCTTTTACGTACTTGTTCTTATTGCGTACGCGTTTGCGATATACTTCGGTATAAAATTATTCATCGTTCTTTGTTAACAAATATGAATTTTTTCAAGAATCATATTGAAAATTCTATGGCAAATATTTCGTAAAGTAGAGTCTTAAATATGAAACTATCACGGAAGTAAATATTCTATGCGACTAAAATTTTACAACTACTAGAATTTAAATTGCGAATATGATTTCAGATAATAATTATTTTCTTAAAAAGCTGCTAATGATACATTTTAAATTTCTTTACTATCGAACGAAACTAATTAATTGTTGCAGCGAGAAGAGTACGTCGCGGCAGGCCGCGACTCGGTACCAATAGGGGTGGCAAACATATGTCTTCTGTACACAGTAGTTCACCTTCGAGAAACGATTGGCTGCCACTGGATATGAGAACTACACCACCCTCTGCAATGCCAGCATTTCGTGGTTTCGAAGAATCTACTGCCGATGGGGTGGTTAGTTTTTTTTTTTTTTTATTTCAAATAATTTTCTGGTTCAAATTTCAAATTGGTCGCTTATGTTAACATTAAAATGTTATCTCTAGGTACACCTTGGCGAAGGTATAGCCGTTTGCGAAGAACAACTAAGAGCGGTGAAATGGAGCGATTACCGGAAATTGACTCGTGGCCTGGCGGCAATATTATTCAGTCCTACAGAACTAGCTACATGTTCCGTCACTGGTCAACGCTGGAGTCGCGCTGGAACTGCTGCCGAACGACCTGTTAAACCTGCCCTTGATAAAGCCAAGGTTCAAGCTATCATATGTTAGTATAACTATTTTCTTATCGCGTTAAAATTCATAAATTATGTGATAATAATTGCTTCCTCCGTTCCAGCTTACGTAACATCGAGGTTTCCTTCGGTAGACGTCAGTAGTGTGAAGCAAGTCTTGGCATACAAGTGTAAGGAGAACTCTACCGCTCTTAAAATGAAATCCATTCGTTATATATGGTGAGTTCAATTTTTTATTATTTGCTAAAGATCATTTACTCGCCTTTTTTCTTTTATTTTGATTTCAACAAGGAACATTTTCATAGCGCTAGTGCGCAACGAACTTACATAGTATTTAACAAAAAGATTTGCTTTTGTGTTAACACAAACGTAAACGGGAAGTCAGAGTTAGGAAAGTTTGGCGTAGGGAAAGTGGCGAACCCATCGCCCGGGGATGCTCCCTTGAGGCACCTCGCAACAGCCCTACCAAGACAAAGTGTTAGCAACCGTGCTGATGTCTGAGTGGCATTGGGATAACAGTGTCGAGAACGGTGCCTTTGGAATAACTGGTGCCCTTCCAAAGTATCATAGCCTTGCTTGCGTATAAAGGGGCTCTACGTAAGTCGACTTTTTTTCCCCCCTTTACTCGTGGGATCGAAATGAATGAACCGAAACATAACCAAAGAAAAAAGCCAAAGAATGAAAATTCAAATTTCGCAAAATGCAAAAAATTCAGAAAATGTAAAGACAACGTGGATTATATTTTCGAGGAATCTGCTTCTCAAGAACCAACATTGAGCATCAAGTCGAAAAAGCACAAGAAACGTAAAAAGCCGAAACGAAATGGAACATCGAGTCAAACCAATGAAGAGCCTTTAATAAACGTATCGCAAGAAGAATTTATAGAAAATCTAATTCCTCCGCGATCGATGAGGACTCGTTCCCAAACAGGGTGTAATGTCAATATAGGGTCGTCTTCGCAAGTAATCACAGTGTCGCAAATAAAAAACGAGATTAACGATAACATAGAGATCCAATCTCCGATTATGTTCGATTCCCAAGAATCAATGAACTTCAAATTGTCACCAAGTGTTTTATTAGGTCCATCGAGTTCGTGTAATTTACCAATAAAGGAAGAGCTATTGATTTTAACGATATCGGACGATGAGACGCCTCTTGAAGAGTTATCAAGTGACAAAAACAATTGGTTTATTCCCAAACCTGAGATATCTACTAACATCGATGTACAACTCACACAGGATATTCACGAAGTAGATGATATCTCCGACAACACAGATTCCCATAAAATAATAGATGACGCGAAAAGAATTAACAGAAAGTTTCAAACAGTGTACGATACAAGGCTTAATGCGAATAACGTCAAAGTTTCTAGTAATGTAAATATGAATCGATCGAAGTTAAACGCGAATACTTCTGTTAGTAGCCGCAAATGCATAACAAAAGAATTGAATCCAATTGTTAATTTAAAACCTTTTAGGATTGAACAGAACAATATAAATATAACCTCTATCGGCGAATCGTGTCAAGTCAGGAGTAAATCGCCAAACTGCGCTACTGAAAATTCTAGTGCACAAAAACACTCTGAACAACTCGATGAAACACCCTCTCGCGATTCGCGAAGAGTACCAGCGCGTAAAATGACATTTCCAACGGAAGTGTCAACACAAAATATAACTTTGGAAAATTCAACTCGAGAAGAACTTGTGGCGAATAATTCGAAGAAAAGTCCGAGCGGGAAATACGAACCCGTGGCAACAAGAACAAGGTGCACACCGATCGTAATGCAGCAGAATTTGCTCGAGGTATCGTCAAGAAGCAACTCTCCACTGTTGAAGCTCGCAATCGTCGAGCACAGATTTCCCGATACGCAGCTGAAAGATGACGATCTTCGGAACATTCAGTCGACAATGATGAACTTGTTGCTGACATTGCCCGCCAATGGTTTTGTACCGCGTTTTCACGACTCCTTCCTTCGAAACGGAGCCGTGGTAGTCGTGTGCGCCGACCGGGAGTCCGGTGAATGGCTGACCACACAGGTACCTCGACTACTTCAGCAACTGAGGGTCGTCCCGGCCGACCGGATCGAACACTGCCGCATTTCCATTAGAATTCCAAGCACGCGGCAATCCGTTGACGAGGTTCTTCGAATGCTGGCCGCGCAGAACAAAACTCTGTTCGTCAACAAATGGAATGTCGTTCGTCGTATCGACGATGAAGCGATAAGAGAGCAAAGTAGCAACGACAAGGGTCGCGCTAACAAGAAGGATAATTCTGAGGGCTTTCGTTTAGTAGTAAACGTAGACATAGGCTCGTACGAGATATTAAAGGGTCTTGGCTTCCGGCTCTATTACGGCCTCGGTCGCGTCACCTGCAAGCCCCTCCCGAGATACGAAACGCAGATAGGCTCTAAATAGAGGCATATCCGCGTCCCCAGTAGATATATTTGATAATCTACGTAAAGTAAATTGCCCCCCGGCGTCGCTGCACATCCGACTCTTTTGCTGTGCGGATGTCCGCCTCGGGGGCATACAGCGACAGTCTCGTTATTTTAATAGAACGAGGAGAATTAATCGTTATCGGTTTTGGCTGTTTCAGCGAGAAACAAGAAATGGAGACATCGCCGCGCGGCGAGCACGAGGACAAGTGAGAGGGGGCGGTGGGTGCGTGCAGGGTGCAGCCCACCCCTTTGCTTCGCCGCGTCCTCCCGCACCCTCGGCCTCGCCCGTACCCGCTCTGCCCGGACGAGTGTGAGTATCCCCATCGGTGTGGTTACTGTCAATACTACAAGCATCCACGTCGCAATCGCCATCACTATCGGCAGCAGCGTCAACGACGTAATCGCGACTTTTGTCACCGGCAGCGAGTCTATTGCCGCCACTATCAGGAGGTACACAGCCAAAGTAACGATCGTAGAAAGGCACGACGACGAGACGTCTCGTACGTCGGTTACACCGGCCAAGCGAATTCGCCAAACACGAGCAACGCAGCGGGGGGCCTCATGCGTATCCGTGCCATACATCGAACGCTCAGGCTCGCCCCGCGTCGTTCTTCGTCAACGTAACACGGGGATTGGGTATGCCGAGAGATATAGAGGAAATATCTATATGTCTTCAGTTCTTTCTTCTTCTTATTCTTCTTCTTCTTCTTCGTATTTTTTTTTTCCTTTTTTTTATTAGATAAACAGTAGCTGAATTTTTTCAATTTAACCGTTATCGAGATGATATAGGGAGTTAAACAAGAAAAAAAGTATAGGGTAGAAGAGGGGAGTGGGATTCAATATACAAATATAAGAGCGAATGCAAGCGAAGCTGCGCACAGCGATATAGATTATGGACGTTGTTGTGAGCTAGAGATATAAGCGTAGGCAGAGCCGAAGCGAAGTCATCGATTTCTCGGGTATTTTTCTTTCGTTGGAAATCAAAAGACTGATTTTTGCTGTTATTGTTTCATGGCTTATTTCAGTTTATCTTTGATTGACGAATTTCAACGAAATTTTCTAATCGTTTTTAAAGATATATATAATTCCAAAATGAAGATTATCAATCGAATGAAATTAAAAAAAAAGAAAAATTGGTTCTTTCGCCTTGACGGATCTTCGCTTCGCGTGTCCTGCTAATTTTCAACGCTCGTATAATGTCCGAAATGGATTAATTAGAGAATTTGAGTTCGTAGTGAATATCGAAAGTAACATTAATCGCGGGTTGTTGCAATTGTGATCTGATTACTCGATGAGTAAATAGTCAGAATGTTATCGAGTCGCATATATTGAGAAAATTGGAATTCCATCCGTTGGACTAAGTCAAATGAATAAGTGTACATGTGCTGTGAAATTTCAATATTGAAAACAATGAATACGTATAACGTGTCTTGTCGCGACTGGGTAACGGTGTATGATAACATTTTGTTAATGTAGGGCCTATATCGAGGGATGCGGTAGTCATTAGCATCGATGGTGAAACGAGAAATCGCAAAGATTTTGTAAATAAAACAAAACAAATGACCGGCTGTGGTGAGTGGAAGAGATAAAAATAAAAGAAATTGTTATAACAAAGTATTATAACACATTGCTGCGCAAAACAAGCAACTGAAATCAAGTAAAATATTGGATACGTCATCGAAGAGAGGAAATTTAACATCCAGTAGTCGCACGTACACGCAACTTGATCGTTATTAGATTCAGAGATTCTTACTTCGTATTTCAATAATCGAAACGATGTACCAAAACCAATATTTTCCGTAACCAAGTACGGAGGTAGTTGATTCAATTTCCGATCGAAACCTGATTATGGATAATATTAACTTCAAATAATTCTTCGAAATATTTCAATAGCGATAAAATATTCAAAAAGGTATCGATTTATTTATGAAATATTATCGAACGTTAGAGCTCAATTTGAATATTTTACTTAAAACCAGCCAGCCGATGGCATCGAGCGGTATCAATTCAGCGGCTTCGATTAAATACCTCTTAGCGTCACACTTCGCGCAGTTGTCAATTTCGTTCAGTTGTAATATCGAAAACTGGGTCGACTATACCTTATTTCGTTATTTGTTTTATGAGAAATAAGATTTGCGACTATGCTGTTCCAACAGTACTAACCTGTTGCGGCTAATCCCAATTATTTTTATTTTCTGTTTGCTTTTGGCTGTGAGTTGCGCGGACCGGGTGTGCGAGTACACGGAACGCACTATGAAAGAAAAATGGTCGGTGTTGAGATTCACCAATGATAGGTAGATACGATGTGTTACAAAGAAATCTAATGAAATTAGAATTAAAAACGGGAAAAATAAAAAAGGGCGGGCGAATCAGTCTGGCTCTACCGGGATACAAGGGTAGACGATTTTTTGAAGATTAGTAATGCCTAATATACAGATACGAATATGAAATTATAAATAAAATACTATATAAAAATTTAATACTATTAATGAAATAGATAAACTTATATTATTTGTTGGGAGAGCATATTATTATATTAGACATATTTAATATATTTAGAATATTTATTTGTTGATTTGGGAATAAGAGAAATGTTTGAACGGCAATTCTTTAATCCGATCGTACGTCAATTTGTATCTCGATATACGCAAATACAGAAGAAGGTAGTTTAGTACGATCGTATTATATCTAAATACAGAATGTATTTAATTAATCTCCAAATTCGTAAGAAATGGATGTTACACGAAATACATGGAACGAACCAATTATTTTTTTATAAGTTTTTAAAAATATATATACTATTAATGCTGTTAATGTTTTTTCTAAATTATTGTTATAGCAAAATTTAACAAAGTTTATCGTTTAAAGAATATTTTTACTTATTCTGATATCGGTCTTGGTATTGTGATAAAAATATTTTTATTTGTGTTATCAAGTTATTATGACTAATCATATATGTAAAGGAATATAAAATTTTTAAATGAATTCTAGATTTGGTTTTACACGTCCATCGCTTACGAATCAGGATAATGTAACATATACATTTACAAATAGAATCGTTTCTGAGTATACATGCAAATCTACGCGCATGCACACATGCTTCACAGGTATAACCGAAATCGATAATGAACTAGAGTGATTGTTATGCGATATGGAATGTGACCGAAAATTATATCAACTATGTTTTTAAATTGAGCAAGGTGAAATTAGCTATTTAATTGGCTGAAATATAATCAATTAGTTGTTTATTCAGTTTTGAAATTTTTAATTATATTATCGATGGAGAGCGGGAAAGGTATTGAAGAGGTTTCAGGAAACAATATAAACATTGTTAAATTTGTTATATGCTATTAGTTGTTGTATATTTTTTATCAAAGGGAAATTATTTTATCGTTATTCTATTCCTTTATTCGTTTACACTTTTCGAAAGGCGTTTGATTATCACCGATTTTTTAAAAAATTGGTCTATCGAGTGAGTAGATCACTTTTTTATAATTTTCTTGTTGTTCGTCAACAATTTGAATTGCAAAAATCCAAATGGAAAATAGTTGACGAATCGATATTAATAAAATACTACTAATTAAACTTATTAAATTGAAATTCTAAGTAGCAGTCACCTAATTAGGATTTGATACTATGCAAGAAGAATTTGTAAGATTTCCAAGTCATGAGTGCAATTAATGTGTGCATACGTGGGGATAATTGAGAAGAAGCGATAATCGTATCATCGCTCAAATGAAATAACATACTCCATGCCTTACGATAATAGATAATATGAATACGCGTAAGCATAGGTAGTTTATTGATTTTAGTAATTGAATTTTCAAAAACTGAAAATAGTGAAATATTATATACGCTTCAGTACCACTCGTTGCGTTCTAGTTTTATTATAATTGTGATTGAATATTGTTTATAGTGATATCTTCATCTTGTAGTTGGGTGATTAAAACGTGGATTTAAGAAATGTAGCAAGCGAAACGGTAAGCGTAAAAGTCTCGATAGCATTTCGGTCGTTCGAATTTCTCTTCGCTTTGAGTTAGATCCATCATGAAACCGCAAGACAAAGATTCAAGACCAGTTTGGTTATACACTAATTAAATAATAGAACTTTCTACATCGGTTTAAATGCATCAAATTTCGATAAAGTGAATATGAAATTTTTAAAGCTTCGCGAAATGAACAGCGTTTTGATTCGTGTTTTGCATTAGTTTCATATATTGTATAAGCATGGAGGTTGTCTTCCATGAATTTCGATGTGTGAATTAAAATTAGGTCAATTATCAATTTCAAGAATAGAAAATTAACGAGTTTAGTATATTATCATCGATCGATAACACTTTGTTCGACATTGCAATTATCAGTACTTTATACCAAATAACGTTCAAACACAGGAATCCACAAATTCCTATTCATGAGTTACCAATGTTAATTGTTTTCTTATTAAATGAATTTTTATAGCATCGATATTATTCTCAGTGTACAATGAAAATATTCAAAATAATAGATAAAATCAAGACTTTTCGCAAGACTTTTCTGAATAAATAATATTTATTTACAAAATATTGAAGAAAATGAAATAACTCAATTATTTACATTACTATTACAAAATGATATACAATAACATCGAATCTATTATTGCTAGTTGAAGCTAATACCAAAATAGGAACTTCGATGTGTTCATATTTGCTTCTTAGAAAATAACAAAAAACAACGAGTTTTATTTTACAGTGATTCAATGGCCTATTGTTTTTAAATCTATAATAAATATAAAAATCACTAGGCATTAGAAGAAGTTCGAGTATTGAAATTTCAGTCACGGTTATAATTATGTTTTCCACAGCGAAAAAGTTTCTCAACTACGTTCGTTAAATACGCTTCGCACTTTTGTCTAATAAATTTTGTCTGTGCTTAAGTGTAACACTGAACTTAAGATTATCATATAACAAAATATTGTGAGCGTCCTGTTGTAGAATTTAAATACCATAAAAGTAGAATTAACACACCCAAATATTACACAAAGTTAATATATTATAACACACCTAAAGTATTTATTTAGCAACATGCGTGATTACGAAGAAAAAACTGGCTTCTAAAATAGAAATCGTAAAATAAACTGAGACTATTTTCAAACAACACAGATAGAATATACGATACATTGGTAATTTTTTTGCGCGCAATAGGGACTCTATTTATAAATGTAACCTTCTGATTTTGGTGATTACCGATAGTATAATAATAGTATAGTTAAGTTCGCACTGCATACTTTTCTCTTCGTGCAGGGAAACTTCCAAAAATGTGAAAGAAATACATAAGATTCATCTCAATTATATACCTACAGATATTCCACTATAAATGAAAATATGAACATAGACGTATACGCATGAGAAAATAATGAAAATTATCGATAATTGACTTGTACCATAGAAAAATTGTGATTTTACGAATCATTACGTTATATTGTGACACATCAAAATTTTATTAGTGATGGCAATATCGCAGATGAACCGTTTCCGAGGTAAGACGAGTTGCGCACGCTTTGTATGATTGTTATTCGAGCGAAAGGAAGGGTATGAGACGCTAGTGGTAAAAATATGGAAAACCCATAACCTAAAGGAACGTTCTGCGGTTGTGATACACTGTAATATCTTTATTTGCAATTAATGTTTTACTTGTTAGCGCGGCTTAAAATCCTAATTTGTTGTGTCATTTTGAATTTCTGTGTTATTTTTAATAAATTTATCGATTATTTTGTTTCTTCGTCTATCTTTATTTTTTATCCTTTATTATTTTCCCTTTATTTCGATCTTTCAAATTGTCAAATTGTTCTGGAAATTTCGTTATACTATTTTCTAGGAAATAAATCGAACTCTTTACTTTGTCTTCCATTACAACCAATGGTTTATCAAATCAAATTGTAAGAATTTTAATTTTCATTCATGAAACTGAATGGATTAAAATTACTAATTTTCAATTATTTGAGAATAATATAATTAAGAATCATATAATTCAATATAAAATCATAATTAATATTGTACACTGAAAATATTATTGGTGCTGAGAGTTGATTGCCATTGTTGATTTGTAGATGTAGTTTATGTCGACTGAGAATACGAAAATTCTCAATATCGAGTCGATATTTAGTCGATACGCGTTATACACGGAGTGTCCGTAAAATTAATTTTATCTAATCTTGTCGATTTTGAACGAATGCACGAATTAACAGCAATAACGAATATTGTAAATTTACCGATAGCGAAAATTTGAGCAGTGTAGAATAAGTTATAGCAAATAATCTTTTTATTTACGATCGCCGAAATAAATGGGCCGATAGGACGAATATTGTGGAATTGGTGCCTGGCAGCGCAGTCGATTAATGGAAAAAAAAAATAATAGGCCTTGTATTGTAGTTTTTACAATGCCAACATTTTAACGGCGATAAGGAGCGTATTAGCCATTTTAGCAATAATAAAACTATAAAAGTACGCTTAATATTAAGTGAAAAAAAAAAACTTGAAGAATTTTGTAAAAAAACTAACGTACCAGACAAAAATTAATAAAATTGGTAAAAGAAAAAACGTTAATTGCAGCGGCAAGACGTTGAGAAGAAAAGAATCCTTCCGATTGGCCGTTGTCGAATAGAGCGCGTCAAGTACCGCACTGTATTTGTGATAAAAATTACAATTAATTAGAGGTTAATATATAGGTTCTATTCGACAGTGTTTTTAGATAAGAATAACATATACAGGGAAAGAGAAAATAGTTGTACACGAAAGAATCATTATATATTATATTATATTCGGCATTGAGAAAGGAGATAGAATAGTTTACGTAATTAAACTGTAGATTACGATAGTTATGAAAAATAAAAGATGGTATACAACAATAATTATATCGGAATACCGTATTATAATATAAACGAATAAACGAGTAAACGATGTATTTACAGTACTAGTCAATGTTCAATGTTGAGATATTTATCTGAATAAAATACATATACATACGTTGTTTACACCAGCTGGATGTCTTCACGTACTTTATTTCCTACCCCCTTCGCATACAATACCTTGGAAAAAATAAGCAGGCACTGCGCAATCATGCGAGAGGAATTTCATTGAAAATTCGAAACGCGAAAATTGCGGTATAGCGGAAATCGTGTGTACTGTTCAGTGTTACGAGGAGTCCAATGAAATTCTTTCGACATTCGTAAGGGAGCTATTTCAAGGCGAGCTAGATCCATTGTTTATCGCAATGAAATTCAGGTCAGTTCTCTCGACTCTATTGAAATCAATATCGAGCTATTCCGAAATTCTTGAAAGAACGTTTTTATATAAAATGCTTCATCGAAGAAGCCATTACGAGAGAAATATCGAGATATTTGCAATTCTTTCCACTTTGGCGATAATAAACAATACGCGGACCAAATTGAAACCAACAGAAAACGATTACAAGAGAGATCTCTTGAATAACGGCTTAAAGCGAACGCATATTTACCCGATAGCTTTTCGTTAATCGAGCTTATATAGTTTATTCGACTCGCTGAGTCCAAAAACCGCCAACGGAATTACGTCTACTCCGCTGAATGTGTCCAGAAAGTTGGCCTTAATGCGATATCCTTTTTCTCCTCGGAGAGCTTAGCGTAAAGAAGGAAGTCTTATGAAAAGAAGTGTAATGCAAAATAGATTAATGGCTCGTTTTATTCTTGGATTTTGCCAAGACGCGTCAAGTTGTACACTTTGAGCTTCTCGCGTATTAACGAGTATACCCAAACATTCTTTGGAACTGGTTAATCGCAGCTGGGTACAGTCGGCTTCGAAAAATGGACAAATTTTTATCCGGAATCGACTTCAAAAGACGCAATTTTAGACGCGACACGAAAAAGGAGGATGACGATCCGGGTACGGGTGCGAGGGTGCGATCGCGATTGCTATTTTTTTCTATATCAGTAGCGGTACCGTGAATGTATAGGGAAACCAATTTGGTTTTTTCTTCGTCGTGGGCAGAGACGTCAAAGGGAAAAGTGATATTGGGCGCATCTCATTTTTAGAAATAAATTTGACCATAAATTTTCTTCGGCTTCGCTACTTCAAATATAATCCGAAAAATAGCGACAATCGTGGGCGGAGTCTGTCTCGTTTCGCGCCTTGATTAAAATTTAGCCACCTATCCGTACAACGTTTTGAGATCGTTGTTAGAGATTCACGAGGAATACTAAAACATGCGCAACGAGGAGAAGCTGTATCGGCGTAAATTCCTGCACGAAGGAAAGTTTTAATGCTCCACGGTGCTGTTTGAATATTTTCTTTCTACGGCGTTTGGAACTTTTAATCGGTTCGACTTTCCAAGTATTCGAGGGGCAATAGATCGAACTTTCGAATAAGAACTCAACGCATTTTATCCGTTCTGTCGACAATATCAACCATCCTCTACACATTTCCTTACCCGTCTTCGAAATCTCAAAATTTCAACTGCGAAAGAAACGAGATCGATTCTTTCGTCGAATTTTATTTTTTTTCATTGTTTCGTTACTGTGGCGCGAAACTCTGCCGAGTTTCTTGATATTATTATTCGACGACCGTTCAATAAAGCGAGCTCGAGTTTGACTTTAATGACTTATTACACCGGCTATTATTGTACCGACCGTATCGTCGTCTCTGAACTACGCCGTTACAAACTTCCAGTTGATTTGGAATTTCGAGGCATTTATAAATTACGTTCAATTCACTCGTACAGTTTGAACGGCCATCTCGAGAGACGATAATTAATAAGTGCGCGATAACGTCACCTTCCTGGCAAAGTCGCGCGATTCGAGTTCTTTTTTCGACAGCTGGGCGCGGGCAATTTTCCATTCGACGACAAAAACCGTATCCTTCGTTCCCCGTAAGAAATGGCGCGATTTACGAGCCGGCTAATGGTATCGTGAGAGGCATTCGGTACATCGTAAGGAGGCACCCGGCCGACCCATTCGACCCGCTCCAAATATCCCAAGAGATTCGATAGCCGACGAATCCTCTGGTCAACGCGGATACTCGCGCACTCCACCCTCGAACGTCTCGAACCCGTGTCGACGATATCGCACGTTATGTTCTCTCCTTATTTACTTATATCGAGCTTTGATCATTCCTTCGACGATCCGAAAAAAAAAGCAAAATAAATAGGATGAGAATACGTCTCACGGCTTTTCCTCCAATTTCAATTAGTTAATCGAGAGACCCGCACAGTGCTCCTCCGGCACCCCGATATTAATCACCAAATGACCCGTCACCTTGACTTGGCGCTCTCGAGCGTCGCCGAGCCAACCTGGTCGTTAGCGAATTCATGATTTCATTAACTCCTACATACTAGCTATACGTCTATTATAACGACCAGCGAGATTTTCATACTGTCCATTCCGGTACGGGTTCGCGGTTAATTTTAAAGGTATCTACGCTCGAATGTCGATTCGTACCGAAGCCCGACGAATTTTATTTATCGGTACATAAAGGAAATAAAGAGAAATAAATTCGCACCGAGCGCACAATATCGATGCCCGTCAAATGCTTCAAAACCGTATTGCAGAGAACACGAGGATATTTTCGTACGCGAGTTTCATGGAATATTTGTTTTCCTTTTATTTCTCGGATGATAAATTTCGCGGAACGGGGAGTTATTTTGCGTTAAGTGATTGCCCAACGAGATTCTAAATTTTCCTTCGTTTCCTTTTTTATGGGCACGCGTATTCCGATATGAGGAGGTAAATTCGACATTGCTCGTTGTCGAACACCCGAAGGACAACCTCCTCGTGTATCTTAAGGGACACACGTCATTGGCTCGTGGTTGTCAACGTATTCCATCGTAATAGTTTCCCAGCTTTTTCCTCTCTCCCGAACGTTCACGCTCGATAAGATTGCGGGATAAAAGTGATTTGGGAAAACCCGTCAGACGGTATTACGTATGGCAACGTGGAATAAATATCGTATCTCGCGTTTCGTTTTTTTTTTTTTTTTTTCGATCATTTCGATCTTTCCTCCCTATAAACCGAAAAAACTCGGCTGGTAGGAAATACCGTGGGTGATTTGGACCAATCACCGTACGCCTCTCGAATATCACCGTCTGCTTTTGCGCTCCACCGAGCTTGCATCTTCACTTTGTTCTCGAAGCTCTCGCTCTCCGGATAGAACTCCTTTCCTTCGCTTTCAATTAGTAACTCCCATCCCCTAGCCATTCTCCTACTCCGAGTCTTCTAATACCGCGCACCGGCATCCTCGCCCGAGCTTGTTCTCCATGTTTATTACGCTGTTTTATTGCTTTATCGCTCCTCCCTCATATCCGAAGTACGGTAAAGAAAAGTTCAAGAGAGAGAGAGAGAGAGAGAGAGAGAGAGAGAGAGAGAGAAGAAAAGAAGAAGAGAGCGGAGAAAAATAAGCGAAGAGTTTAGAGCCAACGAGCGTGTACTTTTTTACGGTGTAATTAGCGTTGTGGAACGAGGACGCGGTCGTTTCGAAGAAATCTTGGATATTTCTCTCGCACGTGTCACGTCCGTACACTCGGACCGATACAAGTCGATAATAAATTAATCGAGAGTCACGCGTGCAACTCTCGAATTCGTCGGGATGCCGCGAACGCGGAAGAGCGAGAGAGAGAAATACATCGACGGCTCTAGACTGCATCACGTGGAAAAATCCGTAGAGACTGCGCGCGCGCTTGTAATTTCGTTATTAAATCCGGTTCCCGACGGCCGTCACGCGCGGCTGGAATACGGAAAAAGGAAAAATCGATCCCGACGTCCAACCTACCGAAAAGCTTCGACAAACAGGCCGGAATTATTAGACACACACGCCAGCGCTCGCTCCGTTCCGGCCAAGGAAATTTGTGCATTCGGTAATAACGCGAGGGAGTTTATAAGTTTGCACGGAGACTGCGCGCGAGACTGTGCATATAGACGGCCGGTCGTGCGGTAAACACCGGGCTCTGTTTGCTCCGCACCGAGAAATCGCTAATCCACTGACCGAGCGACGCTTATATAAATCTCTGTTATTGGACTTTCGCGCGGAATTCAATCAAACGTCGAGCGATTATCCTTCGAATCGTACGTTGTTTTCGAAATTTCGCGATAAGATGTGCTCGTACGAACTAGAGTCGAAAAAATTTTTCGACTCGGGATCCTCTGAATCATCCGTTATTTCCGAATGTACGCGATAAGGTGTACGCGTACGATGTTATACATACAACGAAAGCCGTGCGATTCGATTACACGGGCGATTAAAAAAACCGATTAGATAGGGGCCGGCGATAATTAACGGCGCGTCGCGAGACCTTGACGGCAAAAGTCGAGATCGATGGAAACAAATTTTTCGCCAAACCCTTTCGCGGGCTCTGTAATCCTATCGTCGTTGGCTCTCGGGGGGAGGACTCTCGCGGGAGGACGCTCGCGCGGGCTTACTGCAAACAAGGAACTCTCTCTCTCTCTCTCGCGAGAGAGCGAGCACGCGTGAATTTTATCCGATCTAACGGATCGAGTCGGGCGGAACCTCCTACACGAGGAAGCGACCACCGACCGTCGAGTTTTCCCGAAGCGCCGCAGGATAAGAGTTTTTCAGATCTTTCGGTGTAGGAACTCTCCAAGTGCGAAGGAACGGCGCTCTGCTGGGATTAGAAAAGTTCTCGAGGTTGCTCATCGCTTTTTATTAACGAGCTATTATATTTGCTTTCGCGTTCGCGAGAGTAATGCCGATAATTGACCCCCGAGTCTAGTTATCGCCGATCCGAATTGCGGTGACGACACTCGCTCGATCATAATTTCTCTCTTTTTCCAGCCACCCCTTTTTTTCATCTTCTCGCTCAACGAACGACAAATATAACGGATAAATAAGAGTAATCGCATTACGGACGGTGCGCGTACGCGATCTAATTTATGTAATTCGTCGTTGGGTGCAGTCGATTACGTAAATCGCGTTAACCCACTTCGGTTTTGCGAGCTTTGAACATCCCTCCTCGTGTACCTCGCGTTCGATCGTTCGATCGATTTTGCCGAACGAAGATCGAGTTAATCACACGAGTACGTGATTACATTTTCTCATTCTCGTCTTTTATTATATCAACGACGTACGTAATTCGTCAGAGTAACGTTCTATACATACTATAAGTTTGCGGGTTCGAAGGGACGGAAGGAAAAACCGTACGAGGAGAGAAAATCGCGTATGAATTTCATTAGTTTCGAGCCCCTTACCCGGTATCGGACGAGTAAGGGATGACGAGGAGAGAGAGAGAGAGAGAGAGAGAGAGAGCGCACAAGAAAGAGAAAGCGAGAGAGAAAAACGCTCGAGTAGGCAGAACCGAACGCGAAAGTTAACGGCATAAGCGCTAAATATGTCAGCGCGAGGGCGGAAAACAATGAAGGAGAAAACTCGAGGGAATGGTCACGAGCTGTCACTTATTTTTCTTCCCGACGCTTCCATACGTCCCGCCCCTCGCGGCCTATATCCCCGACCGCTACACACGCCGGTGACGTGGAACATCGTGTCGAGCGCAAAAACGACCTAATGAAGCCAACTCCGCAAAATAAATACATCGGTGGAACGAGAAAACTCGTTTGCCTGGCATAATTGCGACAAGGAGCGCAGGGGGCGCGTGTCTCCCGGCCGCCAAGAGCTCGTCAAACGGATTTAACCGTAGCGGCGCGACGCGTTTTATCAACTCGTTTTGACGTTTCGGCTCGCGAGTCTCGTCCCGGTTACGCGCTCGCGAATCGCTTAACTTTCGCCACGCTCGTACAACTTCGAGTAGGGATATATCTAATCTTTATTTCCTCTCTCAGGGAGAACATAACAAACTACCGAGCCGTGTATACGCGTCCGCGAAATGGGCCACGTTTCCACTTTATTGACGCGTGCTTTGTTTCAGTGCCGGATCAGCTATGTAGCAGGAGGCAGCAAATGCTAC
>NCVS01000177.1:50482-79206 GCA_003055095.1 Goniozus legneri | reverse complement strand
AAAAAGAAAAAAAAAACAGCACCAGACTGAATTTTTCTGCGGCAAAAATTGAGGAATAAAAATTCCGCTATTAGGGCTAAAACTCGTCCGTGAATTTGAAAAACTAGAACTCGAGTACTCTAGTGATACGATAATCCGTGTAATCCTCTTGTGTTTGACCGAAAATGGGAGTAATCCAGTCAGGTAGTTAACGAAGATGTAGAATAGGCAGTACACGTGTAATACGATTAATAGATATTACGGGTAGATTTTCATTTTCATCGAGAATAACTTTGTGCGTAAAGCTGCTCAATTAATTGTATTAGTCCAATTATAGTGAGCCATAGTTTAATTATCTCTGACGCAAAATTGTCTCGATCTTCTCGAACGAAATTTCGAAATATAATCTCGTAAGCGAATAAGAAAGTAGTTTTCCACGTGCTCGGGCTCGTGCACTTCAGCTAATTAAGTACTTATGCCTAATAATGTAATTAATCTTCGAGACAGTCACGTACCGACGTCAAACGTAATCATGCGAGGCTTCTTAACCAGATCTCGCTCCAAAACATTTCTTCGCCACGTGAGCGACTCAAAATTGACTCAATCAGTCTGTATTGGGAAAATAAAAATTTCAATCGCTACTCTATTTAATTTTTCTACGTTTGTTAAAAACCAAGCAAAATCGCGTTATTAAAAAAAAAAAAAAAAAAAAAAATATTTCACGTAACTTTTTTGTAGTGGACTTCAAATTTTTTAATAAAAAAAAAAAAAAAATCGCAGGCAACCGAATATCGCATATAGTGCCCGAAAATTGGCGAGGACTGGAGGACTCGCTGCAGACACTTCGATTGGGTAGAAACGCGATCGACACCCTGCCAGCCGATGCGTTCGCCGGTCTCACCTCGCTGGAGCTCCTCGACCTTCACGAGAACAATCTCAAGGACATCGACTCGACCGTCTTCAGGGACGGGATGGCCCACCTGAGCTACCTGTACTTGAACGACAACCAGCTCACGCAGATCCCCTACTCTCAGCTGTCCTCGCTGAAACGCATCAAGTACCTAGACCTCGGCTACAATCGAATATCGCACATGATCCAGATGATGCAGGAGAAGGAGATCCGGGGCGTCCAGCTGTCCCTGGACGTTCTCAGGCTGGACTACAATCGCATCGAGATGCTCGAGGACAGGTCGTTCCAGCACTTCTTCAGGGTCAACAAAACGTATCTCAATGGGAATCCTATCACGACTATTGAGGTGAGGTCTTCTTTTTTTTTTAACCCTTTTTAAGCCCATATATGGCAGTATTGATTGAATCTCCGAATGATTGTGAAATAATTTTAATCCAGGTATATATTTAGCAATAATGAGACACGAAAACTGATTGCTTAGTTTTTTTTTTTTTTAATTTTTTTTTCATGTAAAGATATTTTTACCAGAAAAACAATTTTTTAAACGTCTTTTTTTTTTCAAAATTAAGTATTATAGAATGATTAAAACTAGTTTAATCCATAAAATATATATCCAGTAATAATAAAACGCAAAAAATTATTATTAAGTAGCTATTTTCACCAAAAAAAAAAAAAAAAACAATTTTTTTTCGACCTTTTAATAATTAACGCAGTAAAGGGTTAATCGGTTCGACTTTTTTGTAGTAACAAACGATGAATTTCAGGAGGGCGCCTTCAGGGACTCGAGAATCCGGGAATTGTATTTCAGCGATTGCGATCTGCTGGAGGTCGGCTCGCCCCACTTCGCCGGCTTGGAATCCTCGCTCGAGTTATTGGATTTATCCGGCAATAATATAACCGAGCTGCCGGAGCGCGTATTCCAGGAATACGATTTTCTGCGTACGCTAATCTTCCGTCAGAACCGAATCGAGAATTTCTCCCCCGGTGAGTTTATCGAGTTAGCCGGGCGATTCGTCTCGGACGTCGAGGGATTATCGAGATTCTTTTCAGGCGAGGTCTTCAGCGGCTTCCAGTACTCGCTGTACAATCTCGACCTGAGCGGGCGAGAGAACGGAGTCGTGTCTCTTCAGGATCTTCGGCAGATGCGAAATTTGCGGTACCTCTCGATGTCGCGAATGCCGCAATCGACGCTGTCTTCCGAGGATTTTCTCGAGTTCGGGATGGACATAAAAGAGCTGCGAATCGTCCGCAGCAATCTGAACGGGATTAAGAACCACGCGTTCACTCACGTGAGGGGAATCAAGAATCTCGACTTTTCCGAAAATTCGATCTCGTCGATCGAGGACGACGCGTTCGCCGAGGTAATTTTTTCAATATACACAGAAAAAAAGGGTTATTTGATTCAAGATATTGATGAGGAAAAAAAGAAATTTTTCTTGAGTTGAGAATTTTCTTGAAAATATTTTTCTTCAAATTTCAATGTTTAATTTTAACATTATTTCTTCGATAAAAAAATGATTTTCTTCCATCTCTCGACACAAATTATCCTTTCTGTGCATAATTGGGAATCGAACCAAATGAAATCATCGAGCTGTTAATTAGGTGGGTCACTCGTTACTGATGTTGAGGATAGCGCATGGCTTCTCCTCGTCGATGTCGGAGATTCCCCAGAAACCCTTCAAGTCGTTGACCAATCTGCAGCATCTGGATTTGAGCAACAATCGGCTCCGATCGATGCCAGACACTTCGTTCCACTTTCTGAAACGTATTAAGCGTATTGAGTTGCAGGACAACGAGATCGATGACATCCGTAAGGGAACGTTTCAGGTAAATTGGATTTTATTTTTTCTTTGATAAAATCGTTATTTTTCGATATAACGATCTGATACATCCAGAGCGACATCCACTCGAATCTAGAAGAGGTGAACCTGGCGTTCAATTCGATAAAACATCTTCAAACTCACGCTTTTGTGGATTTATCCACCTTGACGACCTTAAATCTTCAGGATAATATGATCGATAAAATCGATAGGCGAGCATTCATGAACATGAACCGTTTGAAGTACATCAACCTGCGTGGAAATAAGATCAGAGACATTACGGACGAAGCTTTTCAGGTTCGTGAGAAAATATTTAGTTTCTTGATATGTAATTAAATTTAAATAATTTTCAAAGGGTATTTAAAAATGTATATATAAAAAAAAAAAATTGGAGAATTGAGTTGGGATTCGAACCCTCGACCCTACGATTCCTAAGTTCATGGGTCGTGATATCCGTAGGTTCGTGGGTTCGAATCTCGTCCCCTCAAAAATTTTTTTGTTATTTTTACTAATATTTGTTATAATATATTATATTTTATTCGTTATTATTTTCAGAACTTGCCAGATTTGGAATTCTTGGACCTGGCCTACAACGACCTGAACGAGTTCGACTTCGCCTCGTTCGATCAAGTGGGCACCCTGTCGTCGTTCAAGGTGAACGCGAGCCACAACGAGATCCCCCGGCTGTGGATCAACAGCTCGACGTTCACCCCGGCCACCGCGAGTGAGTAGGAGAATTCGTCGGGGCTATTACCGCTAAATCCTCTTTTCGGTTTTCTTCGACGCAAAGCCGTAAAAGGAAAAGCCGGAAACCATAATTATGCTCGCTGAAACTTGGGCGAGCAAATCCAATATATAGCAATAATATGATTACGCTGATTCCGCAAAATCTCTGCTCCAGTTGGCGGTAGCATTCAATCCAACATCAAAGTGTTGGACCTGAGTTACAACAACATAACGGACATAATGAGGTACTACTTCAAGCCGGTCGAGTACTCGCTGACCCACCTCTACCTGTCGCACAATCAGCTCAGCAACGTCACCCAGGGCGTCTTCGGGAACATGCCCCACCTCCAGTGGCTCGACCTGAGGTACAACGAGCTCATCGAGGTCGACTTCGACTGCTTCAGGAACACGAAGAACCTCCAGGTCCTCTTCTTGTCCTGGAACTACCTCATGGACATCCCCGCGGAGGTTTTCAGGCCTCTGAAGAAGCTCAGGATAGTCGATCTCTCTCACAATCGGCTGAGGTCCCTCCCGGACAATATTTTCATCGACTCGGACATAGAGAGCCTCGATTTGTCTCACAACCAGTTCATGAGGTTACCGGTCAAGGCCATGTCGATGTCTTCGGCTATGAGTTTGTCGACCCTGGACATGTCCTGGAATCTCCTCTCTGGAATTCACAGCGCTGATTCCATTTTCAGACTGAGAGTATGAGCAATTTTATTTTTGTATAAAAAAAAAATTGAAAGGACTCGTCATTTTTAAAAAAATCTTTAGTTAAATTTGATCATTTTTAGCTGAGGTACAAATATTTGAAAATGACTGACCCTTTAATTTTTTTGATGAGTGTATTTGAATTTTTAATTATCAACTGCCAATAGGGATTAACGTGGCTCGATTTGTCGTACAACCGCATGGTTCGACTAGACGACGGTGTCTTCTCTGAACTCTCGAATCTTCATTATCTCGACCTCAGCCACAACAAGCAGCTGATTCTGGACTCGAGAGGAAGGACCTTCCACGGTTTGGAGGACAATCTTCATCATCTCGGACTGAGCAACATATCTCTTCTTAGTGTGAGTTCATTTTGCATTTTTGAATGTATCAAAAAAAAAAAAAAAATTTCTAACATTTACAGATGCCGGATTTGCCTCTGCGAAATTTACACACTTTGTATCTTTCGCACAACGAATTAGCATCCATACCGCCGGAAATGTCTACGAACTTGACGTACTTGCACTATTTGGATTTGAGCTACAACGACCTGACGGTGATACCGCTGATCACACACACTCTGCCACATCTGAAGAGCATCAACTTGGCTGGCAATCCGATCACTGTGATCACAAACACGAGCTTCCTCGGTTTGGCGTCCAGTCTCGAGGAACTGGACATTCGTAAACTTTCGATACAAGTGTTCGAGGTAAATTTTATTTTATAAAAAGTGTAATTTATATTTTATTGTATATTAATTTTAGGCAGGAGCACTGTGCAAAGCCACGAAATTGCGCAGACTTATGATCACCGCATACACAAACGTCAAAAATTTCAACTTTCCCACAATTTTAGAGTACAATCACGGTTTGAGAGATTTGTTGATCGACGTCGAGAACGACACGGATTTGTCGAGGGAGATGAAAGGAAGATTCCCCTATAAATTGTACAATATCACGCTCACCGGTAGAGCCTTGAGGATGATTCATCCAGAAATTTTTGAAGTGAGTGTCGTTATATGTAAATCTCAATAAGTAAGAAACATTTAATGTTACATGTATATTTTTACATGTTATACGTGTCATGTATTTTTACATGTCATACATGTACATGTATTTTTACATGCTATGCATGTACATGTTACATGTATTTTTTTTTTTTTTTAAATAAACGAAACTAATGACTGCATTGTTCAGGGCTTACGCTCGTCGCGTCTACACTTTGGCATGTACAACACGAGCGTGAGCACCGTCCCTAAGGAATTATTCACCAATGCCAAATGGGTAAGGAACGTTACGGTCGACCTCGCTCAAAATGACGTAAGAACGCTTCACAATCCGTCCTCGAGTCACAAACCAGGCGTACCAGGAAAGCGATTCCTGATGAGACTGCGTCTAACGGGTAGTTACTTAGACTGCAATTGCGATATTGGGTAAGCCGCATTTTATCACAATTTTTTTTTTTTTCGTAATTCTTGCTAAATGATGGGTTTGCGTTCGCTCAGATGGATCGAAATGTGGCAGAGAAAGCACAGGCAGTACCAAGAGGATCGTTGCAACTCCTACAACGACTTTCACAGCTTGCTGCAACCGGAAGACGGCGACGAGTTCGATTGCTGGGACAACGGCTGGGACGACGACCTCCGCGAGACGTTCTGCACAAATAAGAACAACCAATCTGTGTCGCAGGCTCTCAAATCAGACCTCGAGTGCGGCTGGGGGACGGCGATGAACCTCCACGTACCCGGCGCTCAAGTATTTTTCTTAATAATCGCGTCATTCTTCATTGTCGTTTACTAACGAGAATCCATTACCGCTAATTATCCTCGATTTTGCTACGAGTTATCGATGAGTTCGTTCTCAGACGAGTCGATTCGACTTTTGTTATATCGAATGAAACGTTGAATTGTCGAAGTACTAAAATAGTAAATACAATGGCATACAAATTATAAGAAATATTTGCGTTTGGAATTAAATTTTTATGAAATCTGACGATTCGATTTATTTTATTTCACTGAATTTTAGTCGAGAGTCTATTCCCCTCTGCTGGATTGCGTCGTCTAACGATCGAAATTAGCCGTACATGAGAATTTTCCAGATCACGTTGATCACAATATTCGTAATTGGTATCACAATGTAACCGAATACAAAAACTAGGCATATGTAAACACTTAACAGCTCGAGTCCAAAAATTAGGTACTTGATTAACATTTGCTGAATGTCGTCGGTGTTTCTTATATCGATTATCTTGTACAGTGTGAATCTCAAGACGTGAACTAATATCTACAAAAACAAAACGACTCGAGTTCGATTTATATCTATGAATGAGCTTCGAATTACAAGTTACCTCCATTAAAGGTATCACGTTGAATATGACGTATAACAGAGAGAGTAAAGATCGAACAGTCGCATGCCCCATAATTTTCAGGAGATTCGCAAACGTGTACTCTGTTGGTGGCACAGTGTAAGTCATTCGATAATTGGCCATGTAGCCACCAATGTCGTGAAGAATGTTCTTATTCAATCTATCGTGCGTGTCGATTCTGCGTTCTGAAGACAATCGCGTTTAAATATGCGTTTGAACGAAGCTTAAAAATTCATACCTAAAATATCTGTATCGCAGGAATTTGCGGATTCGTTGTTAGATACATTACAAAATTTCCACCACTCGGCTGAGTTATCAGAATTTAATTCTCGTATCACATCGTCGTCGTAAACTAGCATATCGGAATTGTTCCAGATCTCAATTTTTCTGTCTATATCCTCGTGAACATTTAGATTCCGTTTCGTTCGCAGAAGCTAAAATATCGCTCGTAAAATATCTCTGCTGTTGAAATTTTTCAATTTATCAACCTCGTCCACTTTTTCGGTATAATATTGCGGAGAGTTCTGCTTGTCTTTTCTTCTAGTCTTTAGAATACATTCGAAAGTTCGTTTGCGCATCTTCGGTTTTTCGTTGGTGAGATTGGTGGGAGTGGGTAACATGATATCACAACAAATCTGAATTTTCTCGTATGAAAAACAAATATAATGAATAATGATCAATTTCGCAATTATTTACATTAATAAAATTGTCCTCGATGAAATTTGCATTAATTATAACCTTAATTTTGGACGGTGTCTAACAATCTACTGTAAAAAAAAACATTTGAACGTTCTCCGAGTAAAGATATCCACACAATTTACACGAAACACAAGATGCGACGAAGGAAATTTTCCAAGTAGAACTTTATTGTCACTTGACTAAGATAGCCGACAATGTTTATATGTATCCTTTTAAAAGCGAGAAAAAAATTATAAACATTTATACAAATTCACTTTTGTATCTCAGATCGGTACCTTGCCCGCGAACGTGACATAATGTGAGAATTTAAATGGAATACGATTACACACAAACACATGAGAACCAGCGTTACGTTTTTGTTCTCATTCATCGACCATTTTGGCGTTTGCAAAAGTCGACGCTGTTTGCGAAGGTGAACAAGGGAAAATTCGAGTTTCTTCGGAAAACTACGATCCACTATAGATACAATAGCAATATGCGTTCTATTTTCTAATTCTGGTCAATTTTTAATTGCATTGACCGTCGACGTACTCAAGAGTCTCGCTAAAATGGTCCTCGGATCGATCTACACTCCGTTTTCCATAGAAATATATTTTTGTTCGTTACATTGGATGCGTAAAAAAATCTAACTTCGATTGCTGAAGGTACGTTTCGATCAGCATTGAAAAAAGCAGCGCACATCTTGGTGGAAAGCGATAGAGGGGACGGTTAATATTAACAGCTGCTTCTAAAACGGATTATCCCTTGCCAAATGCACGATAACGGAATCAAATCTCGAACGGAAATTTCGTAATTTGATATTTATAAAAATCGTATCTCGTAGTTAGCAATAATTTCCCTCTTCTGTAACAAAAACTAATTACATTTGATGTCTTAACATTTGGTAAAGGGGCCGATACAGACGAGTTTGTCAACATGCCATTTTTATACAGTACTTATCAAATTCTGTGCTTGTCGAAGTGGCTATAAAGTCTAGGCGTTTCACTATTCGAAAATATACTGATTTAGTGCCGTTGAATTTCCCTTTTTTTCATGATTGATCAATGAAAATACAAAATTACGTGTGTATATTGAATTCTGCATCAAATGATGATTAATTTTTAAAATAAATATATGATATTTTAATGCAAGAAGAAAACAATTACAATTCGTTCCTCATTCCTTTTTCGACACGCAGCAAAGGCGTAGGGACATAAAAAAGAGTTTCGAATATTCATTTTGCACAGCCGTTCATAACATGCCGAAACCTTTCGAATAGTTGATTGCCTTTAACAGACGATCTTGTAATTTTTCTATCGTGCTGTAGTCAGGTAATAATAAAACGTTGAAACAAGTGTGAGCTGTTGGTAACCTGAAATTCAGTAGTGAATATTATAAACCGTTATTTTATCAGACGGTAATAAGATTAGGATTTAATTTAGGATTTTCATTGAAAGTACCTATCAGAATCCGGACCATGACGTGCGATGACCATCTTCAAACGTGATAAACCACCTACGGGCACTCGATCGCTGCCAGTTGTGAATTGAAGCAGTCTACGTTGACTCTCGGGTGGTAACGAGTGCGCCACGCGCCAGAAATTACGTACAGCTGCACTTTCGACCGTGTAACCACCTTCGTATTCCGTTGCTGCTTCTAATTCAGCGAAATCGAATATTTTACTGCCGCAAACGAGCTACAAAATAATTTGCAATAATTAACAAACTCGTTATCTATTACTATTTTTAATGTTTCAAAAAATTTGTACTTGTTCGATTTCCTCGGGTCTGAAAAGTAAACCTAGTGGACTTTCGTCTGTGACCATTTGAAAGCCGCGTTTGAAGGCTTTAAATTGCCGCTCCACGGATTTATTGAGAAGAAAGTCTGCATAAAGATCTGTGAATTCTTTTTTGTTATCTTGTGTGACGTATAATTCGTCGCCACCTTCTTTCAATTCGTGGAAAAGCGTATTGCCAAATACATCTCTGCGAATGAAAAATATTATCATTATCCAGAACTGGAATTTCTGTTATCGATTTTGTATTACTCACTTGTACGCCACTTTGAAAGTTTGCATAAACGTTTCTTGTATATCATCACCCGTATAATTCATTAATTCGGTCAAGGTACGATACAATGTTGGGCTCCAATCTTCAAGATCGGCAAAGCCACCTTTTCTACCTAATAATTTCCGATATACAACCATTGGGAAGCGCACATCTAAGATTACGTTATTGTAAATAGCTAAACCGAGTACAACGCCTATTAACGTGAATTGGGCGTCGCTTTCGAACGACGTTGGATTGAACCACGTCATTTGTGTGTCTTCCTAAAATTTCAAATGAAGAATTTTACGATTTTGTAACAAATCATTCTTGTAACTATGAAATTATATAAACCTGTGTTGTGAACATTCCGTAATCGGGATTGAAAATTTCTTCGACAACAAGCTGGAAGAATTCTTTGGAGACTCCACCCTCATCCACTCCTTGTTCACCTTCGAATTCTACAACTAATTGTTTTTTTAAATCTGATGGATTTTCCATAGCAACCATCTCTAATTCGACCAAGGCGTCGTCTATTAAATGATCTCTTCTGACCTATTACATTAAAAAATACCGATGAATGAATAAACTTATGATTTATTAAAATTATTAAATAGGATAACACTAACTTTTAATCTCAAGTATGGGTGAGTTGGCTGCCCAACAACAGTTTGTAGAAAACTTAATCTCCGTTCACTGTACATTCTAATGCGATTGTCGTAATACAAACCCAATGTCTTCGTCGCAGGTGTGAGTATAAACGCGTAATTCATGAAACTAAATTTCATCGGTTCTTCAGATTTATAATATGCGAAATCTTTGTCCATTTCTATCGCGTCGCTTAGAGGTTCATTATAAAAGTCGGTAAAAGGTATCAAAGGTTTTCGTGCATCTAATACGGAAATACCTAATTCTTTACCCAGTGCGTCCTGAATAAAATAATAAAATTTAGTCAAATACAACATTACATAAATCACAAATATGAACATTAAAAAATTACTTGTTGAACCGGCTGCACAGGACGAAATCTTGTACGTTTATCGGTACTTTCAGGTTCTTCTTCTGGAATGAGTTCGGGTCCATCTAGTTCCCCTGCTAGCATACTTGCATAATATATAATTTTCATTACTTTCGTTGGAGCTGTGATAGTATCAGCATCTTGCACACAATAGTCCCGCGTGAAAGTACCTCCTATTATCTATAGGAAATTTTTTATTATTAATACGAATGAATAAAAAAAGTTCGATTTAAAAAATTTTTCCAATATTTTTAAATTACCTTTACAGTTATCAATTCCTGAAGCGCCTGTAAGATAGTAGGCAAACGATCCTTGCAGTGACGAGCCCATATGCGTGCCAATTTAGCTTGCGCCAGTACTGGGAAACAACTTACTGCTTTGCACAGCATATGAAGCGCCAATTCTAAGAATTCACTATTACCGAGCATAGGAATCTCGAATACTATTAAAAATACGTTCAATAAACTGTCCATACTGTCTGATGGTATTGTGTTGAAAACTCGCAATTCTAATTCTATATTGTCCGCCAAAGTGACTAGTGCATTGACCAGAGCCGATTCAAATACTTCACCTGCAATTATTGAAAAATTCGTAAATAATTGTGGTTTATTGGTTTGGATTTTAAACCAATTTGATTGAAAATTTTCCTTACCTGGAAGTGACCACAGAGCAGTAAAAGCACGTCGAACAGATAATAAATCTACACTAGTGTCATCATTGTTAGGAACTACTGGAGATGGGTCGCTGCTGTCTTCTTCTTTGTCTTCTCCCTGCAGCGATCGTACGGCTTCTTTGTTGAGATCAGCAGGTTGCCTTAACAAAGAATCTGGAGCTCTTTCGAGAAGGGCTGCGAGAGGTGAGTTGCTTTTACTTGTTTTTTGAAAACTACGGCTCAGTGCCTCTCCACGAGAAAATACCTCTCCTAATGTGCGAATCAAAAGAGAATAAGATCCTTCTGATTTGCATTTTTCAATTATTTCCAATAATTTAGTTTCCGTGAGATATGGTTCTGATTTTCCTGTCAAGAAAAAAACTCAATTTACTAATAAATAAAATAATTACATTAATTTAAGAAAGTCACAGTTAGTAACAAATTTATTGGATTGAATACAGAAATTATAAAACCATGAAAATGAAAATCTGTTCATTTTTTCTTAGCATATTTGCTTTCTTGAATGCAACGTAAATAAAATGCTAACAACAATAACTTAGTGATTGGTGGTATTCGAACTCTACGATTTGTATTCTGCTTTCTTGACCTCGAAGATTTATTTGGATAACATTTAGAATTTTTTCGTTCTCTTAGTAATCTAGTATAATGTTGAATTTTTATGAAATCTTTTTTATCGTTTGTGTAGTTGTTTTTTTCGCTAATCTGATGATTGGTAGTTGTATTTTTATTATTCAAACGAGAATTTGGTTTTTTTTGTGTTACTGAGATGTTAGTTTCATTAAAGTTCTGATTATTGGTTATTTCATTTCTATCTGCGACGATTGCTTCATTTTTTGATATTGGTGTACCTTCATCCGAACATGTTGGATTTACATTTTTGACTGGAAGTGGTTTTGCCAGAGAGGCAGGACCAGGTTCCAGTGTTGTTCTAGCGACTTTACTTGGCTGAGTGCCATCGCACAATCTTGCTTCTTGTGAAAATAACTGAATAGCTTGCGCAGCGGCTTGATTTGGAGTGAGATTCGTTACCTGCGAACACAACAAATTAAAAAGATTCCTGATTGGAAAAACAACACAAAACGAACTGTCACAGTACTTTGCCACTAGATGCACAATTTTGATTATCACAATGTGGATTTCCGCAACCGTCCGTGAGTTGATAGAAGTAACGCTCGATCAATTTTTTGGCGGCTTGTCGCTTCATGTCGCTGCAAGGGCTCTCTGCTCCTACCCTATACCAGCAACAAAAACAGAAACAACGAGATGTAGTTGTTTTTTGCACCGAGCACAACACGATTTTCACTCAAACATCGTACGTAAATTTCCGTATATTTCGCGTGTCACTTCACGATTGGGATGACGAGATAATGTTTTCGAGATATCAACAAATAATTTGACAATTAAACCATCTTTTCAAAGCACATGCTCTTGTTCTGCCATTTGCGATATTGCGACTGATTGCAACGTTGCCATTTACTCAAACTCAAACTGACAGTTCACCGCTGAATCGTTGGGAATATCATGATTTTTTTTTATTACTCAGGGGCAAGTCATCGCACCGTATCGCGATGATAACTAAAAATAACTACAATCCGAGCGGAAATCTGATGAAAATACTACGTTGTGCGACACGCGAATAGCAGTTCGTCGGAAAATCGCAATTGGCAAAGAAAAACGGCACGATGACAAGGGGTTCAACGAGAATGAAAGAGATAGATAGAGGCGTGAGAGAACGAGAGAGAAAGAGAGAGGGAGAAAGAATCACCACACGCCGAGAATAATTTCAATCAATAACAAAAAGAATTTCAATAATTGCCTGGAAGTGCGATCTTCTCCAGGGTCACCCTCGCCCTGGGCGCTCATAGAACGCGAATTGTCGAAATTTTGCCACCCTTTGTTCGTTACCACGCACAAATAATTCAAAAAAATCGCAACGCTAATTTCGCAGTAGTTTAGCCGTAGTTACACCGAGAAGTTACGATCGAGACTCTCGACTCGCGCGCGAGACTCGATCCTCGCGCGTATTATAACTTATCACTAAAATTAGCACGTAATTTTGCAACACGTTATTTAGAAACGTTCTCGATCACGATGACACGACACCGATATTCGGATAAAAACGAGACGCGAGAGAGCGAGACGTACGAAGTATAAACGCGCGCGAAAAGGACAGAGCGATATTCGAGTCGTGCTTCGCGAACTATTATATATTTATTTGTCGGCGCAGAGAGTTTTTGAGGTTATGGGACGCAATGTTATTCGCCCGTCAGTCGCGCTGTCACAGTTTATTTTTGTCGTTCATTGACGATACGTACATTAAGATTATCGTGTTTCCACTTCGCGCTAAAATTAAAAACAATCACAGTTTCGCTTTCACGTTCTCCTTACAAAATTCCTATCTATATTTTCACCATGGAAAATATATACTTGGAGTTCGAACTCCGCCGAGATAATCCTTACTAGATCCAGAAATTTCACCGACTATGACTACTTACTTCCCGAGATGTTAGCTGGCGCCAGCGTTTGAGTAGAACGCCCGCTGAATTTTGTTGCAGTATACTAGGTTACCGGCTCCGAATTTTGCTACAATTTAAGAGGAAATTGAACAAAAACAATCGATATTTAATTAAAATATTCTATGTTAAAAAATCGAAACAATGTTTTTTACTATAATGGCGGACGGAAATGGAGAATGTTCCAGAATTTGGAAAGAAATTTCGAGAAAACTCTGCTTGCTAGTGTCGAGTTGCTCAAGGGCAAACCGTAGTTTCGGTTATTTTTGAAATTTGAAATTCATTAAAAAAGTAAGTACAGGGATGAAAATTTTTTTATTTCATAAATTCAACAACTATTTTGTCAACTAATTTTATCGAGTGTTCCGATGCAGATGAGTTTGTGAGAATTTACCGAACCTTTCATACCGCAGACAGATGGAGAATCTGAATACGAACGCCTCCGCAAACAGCTTAAAACCACAGACTGATCTCCACATGATCTCGAAAATCCGTAGGTCGTCTTCTCATATCCGAATGTCAAGTAGGTAGTTACAAGTTCGATATTATTCTCCATCGTACGTACGTACATTTCTATTCCTCGTAGTACTTCATTTCAATTGTTCCTCGTACTCTCAAACTTGAATCTTCATAAGAATAACAACCTGATTATTTGATGAAAGCTCAGAATAAAAATAAATTAACGTTGAAAAATAATTATAATATTATATCATGAATTAATTATTACTATTTAGGAGAAAAAATTTTTGTTGGTTAGGTACTATATATGAATTTCTATGTTAAATTTAACATCTTTTTTCACGATGTATGTTTAATGATTTATATTATTATATTATAACTTATAACAACTTTTAAAATATTACTTTTTTTAAAGGTACTTTGGCGGGAATTTCCCGATTCTTATTACGAAAACCCTTTACCAGGAAGATGTTTCGCCGAGTTCGGTTAACGTATGGCGAAATTGGCGCGTCAGAGGGTTTAAAACAGCAAAAGTTTGCAGGCAGGTACGAAGGCGTTGTTGTCGTTATTTATAGTTACTTAATAAAAACTCAGAATGAAAAATGTTAACAGTATGGGGAGAAAAAATATTATAATTATTAAAATGAAAGAAAAAAATTTTTTGGTTAAGTACTACATGGATTTTTATGTTGAATTTGACATCATTTTTTGTCGTGTATATTTCATGTTTTATATTGTTATAAATATAATTAATTATATTATAAAAATTCTAAAAACACTCCTTTTTTTAGGTACTTTGGCGCAAATTTCTTAATTTTTATTGCGAAAATCCTCTACCAGGGAGAATTTTCGCCAAGTTCGGTTAACGTATGGCGAAATTAGCGCGTCAGAGGGTTTAAAACAGCAGGAGTTTGCAAGCAGGTACGAAGGCGTCGTTGTCGGTCGTGTTGTGGTGTCGAAGAGGCGAGCGTAGGCGTCGAGGCAACACTCGCGGCGACAGTGCGAGGCGGGTTGCAAGGTTTTAGGGGGTAGGACGAGCCTCGAGGCTCGCAGGAGTACGGGGAAGGATCGATCGATGAGTCGCGTTCTGGGGGCCGCTGGGGGTTGAGTGAGACGAGTAAAAAGGCAACCTCGTCGCGCGGGAACGGTCAGTTGTCGAGCTCGTGCCCGGGCTCTCTCTCACTCACTCGCTCACTCTCTCTGAATTCTTGCAAATTTCTGCGTTCTGTATTCAAAAATCATCGTCATCCACCTGTGACACGGCGAAAGTCACGAGGAACGCGACAGAGGGAGCTCTCGTGGCCGTGACCTTGAAAAAAGCCACCGGTAGCGCGCGCGCCTCGTTCCCTCCCTCTCGACGGGTCGAGTCGATTCGGACCTTCCTCGCCACCCGATACACGTCAATTTTCATTCTCCAGTCGCACCGTAGATGCTCGCGAGCGATAGGCGAGCTCGGATCCTCTCAGGATGTTCGCCAGTGTCAAGGTCATCGCTCTCGTCGGCCCTCCCCGTTGAGTTCTACTTGCTGAAGTTTCCAGGCCGGAAATTCACGATTTTTTAAAGAAGAGTGTTTTTTCTCGCTGTAATTCAAAAACGTGAGTAGAATTTTAATATCGTGCGCATAAACGTATTTCTGTTCTAATTAAAATTCGTTAAACGAGCGGTTATAATTCGATCCCTCGTTCTCATCAGAATTCTAATTAGATGATTTGCCGCGGACCTTGGGTAAGGTCAACAGCTGACGGCGGCAGCTGCTTGGATATCGATTCGCGTCGATGCTACAGATTTTCTCGAATCTCGTCCGGGGGTTTTCCTCGGAGATTGAAAATTTATTCGAGATTTGAATTAGTTGCTTACAATAGTATTAATTCTGTTATTCCGTTAGATGTCGGAGCTGGTGTTGCGCGAATGATCAGCGAGCATCGCCGAAGGACATGGGCTGTGCGTAATCTCACCTAAACACGATAACACGCGGTTAATGAATGGACGGCTTCCGTAATGTTGTCCAGAAGAATTTCGTACCCAAGCGATGCCTCCAGGATGGAGCACAGGATTCGACCTTACGTCGACTCTTGGGATGTAAGTTTTTGAATAAAAATAGTAATATTAACACTAAATCTACATACTGAGCCAATTTGACTCATTTGCAGATTTATTTAACACATGTTTCATGCAAATGTGTATCTTTTCTTCTTGATAGTTTATAACTACATTGGTTTATAATTGGTTTAGTTTTTTGGTTTAAAAAAATGTAAGATTTTGTAATTTTTTCCAATTGAAACGTTTTTGTTATTGTTACAATAGTAACAATAATAAAAATAAATGTAATTACAATAAAATTAATTATTTATTTTATTGTAGACCGACGACAAGTACTCAGTGGCCAACAGTCAAGCTCCACTGCAAGCTGGCGAGGATGATCATCCGGAGCGTGGCACGTGGACTGGTAGATTCGACTTCCTGCTGTCGCTGCTCGGTTACAGCGTTGGGTTGGGGAACGTCTGGCGTTTTCCGTACCTGTGCTACTCAAACGGTGGTGGTGCCTTCTTGATACCGTTCACAATCATGCTTATCATCGCTGGATTGCCACTAATGTTCATGGAGCTCTCTTTGGGTAAAAATGAACATTATGTTCATTTTATTTATTAACTGTTCATTTAAAAAACTAAATTTATTTAAATTTTCGTGATTTAAACAAAAAATTCTTTGGAATTTAGGTCAATACGCCAGTTTAGGTCCAGTCGCAGCGTACAAACGATTCTGTCCGCTGTTGAGAGGTTTGGGTTACGGAATGGTCCTGGTCAGCTCGGTCGTGATGCTCTATTACAATCTCATTATCGCCTGGACTCTCTACTACATGGTCGCGTCCGTTGGCGGTGAGTTGTTACACAACTGCTGTTAATCGCATCAACGAGCTCCGATGAATTAATAAATAATAAATAATAAAAAATACGAATAAATTGACAGGTGGAAGTGAACTGCCTTGGAGCAACTGTGGCCATCCATGGAATACGGAAGACTGTTTCACACCGGAAGACGCTGACATCTGCGCTTCGCGAAATTCTTCGTACTACAAAGGCAAGTGTTTGAACGCAACAACGCTGTCAAAAATGGGACTGACTGCAGAGAACATCATGCACGCTGTCAGGAGAGCTCCTGCTGAAGAATATTTCACGTAATTATAAATATTAATAGAATAGTTAAAAATTATTAAAAATTGTTGAAAATTGTTAATTACTTTTTTTTAGCAATCATGTCTTGGGAATGAGTCACGGTATCGAAGAAACTGGTTCCGTTCGTCCTACCATGGCTGTGAGCCTATTGATGGCCTGGGTCATCGTGTTTTTATGCCTCAGCAAAGGCGTACAGAGTTCGGGAAAAGTGGTTTATTTTACAGCACTGTTTCCTTATGTTGTTTTGGTAAGTTCTTTCAATACAACTGACAATTATGAACAACACAGCAACAACTATAGACAATTTTTTCATGAAAAAATTCTTTCAGATCGCTCTTTTTGTGAGAGGAATTCTCTTGCCAGGCGCGAAAGAAGGAATCCTCTTTTACCTGACTCCCGACTGGCACAGACTCGCCTTAGCCAAGGTTTGGGGAGACGCGGCCGTTCAGATATTCTTTGCGCTGAGCCCAGCCTGGGGTGGACTGATCACCCTCAGCTCGTACAACAAATTCGACAACAACTGCTACAAAGACGCTCTTATAGTAGCCGTGAGCAATATCGCCACTTCCTTCTTCGCCGGACTGGTGATTTTCTCGGTAATCGGGTTTCTGGCTCACGAGCTCTCAGTGCCGGTAGCTTCGGTGGTCGACCAGGGCGCAGGGCTGGCCTTCATCGTTTACCCCGAGGTACCAAAACTTTCTAGAGACCTTGAAACTATCGCACCGTCTCGCAGTTTAAGAACCGTGAATAGTTACGGCGGTATTTCTCATCTATTTGTTTAATTGAAATTCTTGTCCTGATTAACAGGTAGTAGCTCGTCTGCCCGTGGCTCCCATCTGGTCACTCCTCTTCTTCGTCATGCTTTTGACGCTCGGACTGGACTCGCAATTCGCCCTAATGGAGACCGTAACCACGGCTATACTCGACGGTCTGCCATCCCTGAGATATTACAAATTCTGGGTCGTGCTGGCAGCAGCCGTGCTAGGCTACGCCGGTGGGATTATCTTCACCACTAACGTAAGTCCCGTCTAATTGCGTGAATTCCTTCTTCACCAGACTGGACTGGGTTAAAAATAAAATACAAACTTCCCAACTCTAATCGATATTTCTCCAAAATCTAATCGATAAAATTAATTTTTTAGGAATATCGAATTATTTTTCTTAGATTGTGAAAAAAGTAGAGGTAGATCGTAATTTAAGGAACTCGAGGAATTTCTCGAAACCATGTTAAGTTTGTCGGTGATTAAATTTTAAGGTCAATTGGTGAATAATTACGTATTGATTAGAGAAAAATGTTCATCTTCAGGCTGGAATGTACTGGCTGCAGCTGATGGACAAGTATGCGGCTAATTGGTCGGTACTATTGATCGCCATTAGCGAGTGCATCCTGGTTGCCTGGGTCTACGGAGCCGATCGTTTCCTGGATGACGTGCAATCGATGATCGGACCTCGCAGCAGATTGTGGAGATTTTTCTGGACCTGGATGTGGAAAGTCGTGACTCCGGCGGCTCTCTTTTTTATTCTATTCTTCAACTGGGTTGAATACGAACCCTTGAAATACGGAACCTACGTTTATCCGAGATGGGCTGACGTTGTTGGCTGGGTCTTCGGATTGCTTCCGGTTTTTGTCATTATTGGGATGGCTTTGGTAATAAAAAAATGAATATACTCAAAATTATTAAGAGGACAGTTATCGATTTAAAATATTAGCTCGATTAGATTGAATCATTTTTTGTTTGAATTATAAATTTTTAAAAATGTCCCCTTAATTGTTCTAAGTAGTCATTCACTCTATTAAATAAATAATCTACTATTGCATATTTTGGTTCAATAAATTTGTGCCCTCGGTGTAGGTCCAGCTGAGACAGCCCCATCGAAAATCCGGGTACGACGACGACGAGGACGACGAGGACGATGACCTCAATCAACGCAAGGGTAACCGAACTGGCGAGACTGCTATGGTCAAGGACGCGAGCGTCTGGTCCCGCGCGCGTAGGCTGCTGCAACCGACCAGCGAGTGGGGACCGGCGTCCCGAAATCCATTAACACCATCCAGGACGCTCACTCACACGCCGTCTCCAGGTAATTGCCTGGTTCTAATCGAGTTAGAACCTCGCGCCACCTACTCCCGTGAATCGAAGGCCGATATCGATCTCGTCGTCTTCGACACCTTCGTAATTTCACCAAGTTCGATAAATTCGTTCCTCGTCAATTCTACGGTTGACCGATCATTCGGAAAATATATACGATTAAATACTTGATCTTGTTATTCGTATACTCGTTCTATCGTCTTGTAAAAAAATTGATCCTTCAACGAAAGATTTGTACAAAAAATGTAATTGGAAAATTTTTTTCCAAAGGACAACCAGCCGGTTATGACTCAGTTCGAGATACAATCGTCCTGGCGAATGGGCAGCCAATGATGGTGCAGTCGTCGTCCAAGTCGACGCAGAAGCTGCCAGGACCGTCGATACTGAAAAACTCGAGCAAGACTGATCTGATCACCTCGCAGCAGGTCTGACAAAAATAGAAACTCAACCCTCAACGTTCGAGATAGATGACTCGTTGGGCGAATTTAGGAACGATAAAAAATGAAACGAAGCGAGGTTCAGACTGAAACGATTCTCAGTTTAGATTAAATGTCGTCTGCCTAACTCAAGGTTATTTTGTAAGAGCATACTCGTTGCTGTAACAATAAGTCTGTGGTCGATGGACGAGATCAAATTAGGATAATTATTATCAAACGCCGATAACAGATAACGTTAATTCATATCCAGCGAGTGGAATTTCGTTGCGAGGAGTGAATTCGATCGTAGATTATTGTAAGTGTAGTTTGGAACGGAGTACCTGAATGTTGAACTTGTTAGAGATGTGAATTTATTTGTATACCAGATTTACCAAATTTTTCCTACAGAATTTCGAAATCTATTTTACAACGTCTTCGACTAAAAATCTTCCGATCATTTTTTCGAAACTTTTCCTGCATTGAGAAGAAAAATTTGTTGCGTCAATTAATACTGCCAAGATGACATAAAAATATCTTTTTGACAGTAGTATTTAATTCAAAAAGATTTTTTCTCAGTGTAATTTTATCTTCTCGATTTAGTTGAAAATGAGCTTAACCGTAGTCGAATCACCCAAATTCAATCAAAAAAACCGTGAAAGTGCCGTGATAATAATACGTATAGTATTCTGCTGAAGAGATGCGAAATCGAAGATGGAATTTTCCTCGCGAATGCCTATCGAAGAAACTCGAGCAGTCAATAAAAATGCAAGGAAATGCGAACTCGTATATATTTTTTATGTAGTCTTATTTGTAAATGGTAGCTAGAGAGAGAACAGTATTGAGCGTTAGTATCGAAATTATATCGTAATTACATGTGAACAAGTAAAATGTATAGAAATGTGTAATTTGTTACAAAAAATTAAGCGTAAGTTTGTTAAAACTCTTGAAAAAAAAACGAAGCAGAAAATTCGATTGGCCTTGTTACGTTCCAGTGGTCACTCATCCACCAGCCTGTCCGATGATTTTTCGTGCCTAATCGTGCGTGTGCATGCCGATGCATATTGATGCATTTTATCTGTGAGTGCATTGAGTGCGAACGTGAGAGTCTCGTTTGGTAGAGAACTCACTCATACAGTGAGCTTACTAAACGTGTAATTTTACATTAAGGGTTAGCCACTTTGTCTAAAATTTAAACAGTAAAATTAGTCAATTGTGTCACATTGAAAATAAAAATTCAACAAATTTTTATTTTCAGTGCACTAATTTTACCGGTTTGGTATTAACGAGACCCTGTAAAACATATATGTTGAAGAAATTGTTATTTTGCTTGAAATCCTTTGCTCAATGATACTCCATTTAGTGGAGCTATTATCATAAAAAAAAAACAGATGAATTTAATGTTAGAATTAGGAATGGCCTTTGGACGATTCCCAGTGGCGAGCAAAAAAAATGTAATAAGCCCGTTATGCAGCTTAGTCAATATTGTATTAGCCGATTAAACGTTCGCAATGATGAAACTAAAAAATATACCATAGCTGGTTGGATTGTACCAAATAACTGTTACGTCAGAAATAGTTTGCTCGTTCGTACTCGACGACGCCCTTATTAAAAGTAAACGATTTTCACCCGACGATATGTATATACAATAGTGTATTAGGTAAACTATATATTTTATCCAAGAGCCAAAGAAAATTCTAAAGCCAAAACACGTTTCAGATGATGTTATATATCGATTTATTGTATATTGTTGTAATGTGTGTTAAGAGAGTACAAATGAAAATGTGTGACCCAAGCTTTAACCGCGAAAGTATCCTCTGTTCTACACTGAAGATGAAAATATGGAAATGAATATTTTGTTGGATTAAATGAATTAATATTTAGAAATATTAAATAAAGAGAAAATATTTTTCTGAAATTTTCATTTTCAGTGTAGTATCTGTACCCCGTGGAAAGATTTTAAAGAGATTTTTAAAAGTCAATGCCTTCCGAACAGTGAGATTTTCCCAAACCAATCCTCGGTATATCATGAGTTCTCTCGACAATAGCGAACATATCAGTTACGATGATGTAATATATCGATTCTCTCGATAATTTCAATCCATATCACTTGAGTTCTCTCGTACATGTCTTTCATTCTTATTCCCGTACTGAGTGCCTAAATACGACTGTCAATGACTCTGGGATCGAATGCCCACATCCAACGCGAATTTTTTAAATTTAATTTTCTATACTTATATATAGATTAGTTTTTGGTACCCGATCGACGCCGAAATCCAAATTTCGATTAACCCCTCGAGTTTTCAGTTACCAGCATTCACGAAACTCACGAATGGCGTGTAAAAAGTTCTAGGAGTAGGTAAATCGAATAAATAAAACGATAAATATTGAAAATATATTTATGTATATTTATTAAAGTACGAATAAAAATGTATATGAATATGCAAACACAGATATATTATGTATACACGTTGGTGTGTAATAATTAAGACGAGAAAAAAGCTTACACTTGAAGTGGCAGCGATCTTTAGTTTATATATGAGTTTACAGAGATTTGCCAATGTCCGCTTATAAATTACAAAAGAGAAAATAATATGACAGCGAACAGGGCGAACGAAGGAGTTACAAAATACTGATAAAAATGCCGTTGTATTATTGTACGTGTACCTTACATTGCATTGGTAATGATATGCTGTACATTGCGATTGTATTATTTATAAAATAATCTATGTGTATTCACCGATGCGTGTATAATCAATAAAGTGTTGATATATGGTTGACGATACGCAGCAATATTTTATTTCTACTCGTTACAAGGTAGATTACAAAATCGATCAATCTCGTTCCAAGCGGCCTGGAAGTACAATAAATTATTTCTTATTTCTAATGGCTCACAGTCGACAGTATTTCATTTTTGGTAATTCGTTAAGCGTGAACCATCGTCAGTCAGCGATCTTGTATTCCGCACAAGTCGAGATTTGGAACAAAAAAAAAAAATGGCTATCGAATCACTGCTAAGATAAAGAAGAGCAATTTATAAAAAAACAAACGATTGTTCGAAAGCAGTGAAGGAGCTGATCAGCCTGGCTGATCATGTGGTCGTCGGTGGAGGACCGCAAATTACTCTGGAGCGGCTGACCGCGCCCAAAATTGGCTTGATTAGAATTAAAAGGCCAGCGAAGAAGAGGGAACTGAAAACGAGATTTCGGCCCACTTCGGTGCCTGGCCACCACTTCGTGTATGTCCCGTTGATCAGCACAGCGATTAGTAATATCGTGACGATGATACCACCGAAGGCGTGGAGTACCTTCACCAAAACTGGCCTGAATTTTGGGTAGAGCCACTTCGTGTTGTTCGCAACGATACCAAACGTTGCAACGAAAACAGTCAGGATCAGAGTCACGAGGCCGAACTGGGAGTGAGTCGTGACGAAGTGGTGCTTCTCGAGGTTGACTTTGTTCACGACGATGATGATCAGGCCGATGGCCAGGAAGCCCAGTCCCATCGTGTTCAGGATCCAGTGGAGAGTGACGCGGTTGCGTCTGCCCAGCTTCCACGACAGAAGTGCTTCACCGGAAATCGAGAACACTGCCTCGGATATCAGCAACGTTACCTGAGAAATTTTTTTCTGATCAGACTGATGATCATCTTTTGGCGAAATGTCAATTATTTTACAGTTATGAAGGAATTGCTCCTCAAAACAATTAGAGGGACAGTTGTCATTTAATGACTGTATTTAGACTAAAAATGATCAGATTCAATTAAGTGATCATTTAAAATGTGCAGGTGATCATTTTTAATTAAATTGTATGAAAATGACGAGTGTCCTCTTAATTATTTTGAGGAGAATTTATCGAATAAAATATGCAACCGAGCTGATCATACTGATCATTCATAACAATGATCATAACGATGCAGCCTGATCATTTTTCAATCTTAATGATTAAAAATCTTGTTCACAATTATAAAGAAAATTTATCGAATGGAATATGAAATCGAGTTGATCATACTGATCATTCATAACAGTGATCATAACGATGCAGAGACTGATAATTTTTCAATCTTAATGATTAAAAATCTTATTTACAATTATAAAGAAAATTTATCGAATGAAATATGAAATCGAGTTGATCATACCGATCATTCCTAACTACAGTGATCATAACGACGCAATCTTTATTCCCCATACTTCGCTCTCGCCTCGCGATACGAGCCATATATTTATTTCTCTCTATTTTTTTCTGCCCGAACGATTACTCGTAAAAAAAAGAAGCGAAGTAAGAAACGATTCGATCGATAGCATTCGCCGAGAATAGACGACGTCTCTTCTTACTTTCTCGTACGAACGTCTTGCTCTCCCGTTCCTCTCGTTATTTTCGCTACGAGGATTTTCGATGTTAGACGCACACACGAGTGCAACAGACCGAGTATAAACGCGGCCACCGCCTCCGTCGACGTCGACGTCGCCGTCGGGTAAAACTCGTTTCCTTCTCTCTCTCTCTCTCTCTCTCTCTCGCTCCCACACCCGCCGTGCCGTATCGGAATCGTCGTAAAACGAATCGACCGCGTTCGGGCGACGTTTTCGACGTTCGACGGCTACCGTAGAACCAACGACGCTCTAGTTGTATTATATCGTATGTGCCGGGTCGAAACTCGGACGGGCCGTGCGTTTAACGTCACCCCGTTATCGGATGTCCAGCCCCCTCCCCATCCCGAGATGTAAAAATAAAATTAACGACCGGAAGAAATTTCCAATTCATCGGCGAATCGACAGCCATTTCTCTATTCGCTTATTTCTACTGTCATTTTTTTATCGAGAGGTTTATTAATGTAAATTTCGCGAAACGGCACTATTGGACCACGAATTTGTATTTAATATTTATTTTATTCTACGTATTATCTTTTAAGCAACAATTTATCGAACAAAATGTGTTTTTATATTTTCAAATGAAACAACAAATATTTATTTTCAGTGGGAAAACAGCAATTATTAAATTTCATTTTTAAAAAAATTTGATTCTTTTAATCGTTGTTGTTACTAGTTTTATATTATTTTCATTGTAGTCATGTATTTTTAAAACAGCAATTTTTTTAATTAAAAAATTCGTTTCATCTAATTCTTATTACTAATTTTAATATTATTTTTATTGTAGACAAATAAAAGCAGCTCCAACAAATTTTTATTTTCAGTGTAAAAACAGCAATTATTAACTTTTATTTTAAAAAAAAATTCGATTCATTTAACTGCTATTCCTAATTTTAATATTATATTCATTATAGAATTGTAGTTTAAAAACAGCAATTTCTATAACTGAAGTCTATACCTTCATCTTTAAAAAATTTTATTGATTTATTTGTTGCTGCTGCTAATTTTAATGTAATTTTTATTGTACCGATGGCAATACTTACTCCAACGGTCATACAAATCGGGTGCCATGCGAAGAAGCTGTACTTGGTGAATGCGAGCACGAGAATGTAGATTGCTGGCGCGAGAAGCAACACGTGGGCCAGCGTCGAGAACGCGATCGTAATGGCACTCGGCGGGCCCTTGCCACTCGGCGTCTGTTCGGTGGTCATCCTCTCGGCCCGTTCGCTCCCCTGCAACGAGAATTCCACAAATTAATCCACCGGAGTTGCCTTCTCTCCTATTCTTCTATTCCTCCCGTTCGCTTTTTTACGTAATTCATCGCTGCGGAGCTCGGAATGCTCGAGTAGTGATTCATCGTTAATTGCGCGATACAACGAGCGTGCAATATACACAAGAGGACGTCTGTGAATCGGCCGGTTAGATCGAACGAGGAGATCGGTATGGTCAAGGGCGGATAACTTCGCGAAAACTCGATTCATCGTCGTCGATGCGAGATTCTAATTACATACGAGTTCGTAATGAATTTTTCTCTTAACTTTGACTCGACAGATTCCCTTGTTTCAACAATAATTTGTTGATGCTACTTAATATTTCTCTGACAATATTCAATACTTTTAATATTTGTTTTTAGAAAACAGTGTATTCAACAGATTTTTTTTAGTGTAGATTGTTTAATATGCACAGTAATAATACTGCAGGTAATTATGAGTACATTGAAAAAAAAAAATTTGTTAAATTTAATATTTGTTGCATTATTTTGAGTATTTATCGAATAAAATATGCAACCGAGCTGATCATACTGATCATTCATAACAGTGATCATAACGATGCAGCCTGATCATTTTTCAATCTTAATGATTAAAAATCTTGTTCACAATTATAAAGAAAATTTATCGAATGAAATATGAAATCGAGTTGATCATACCGATCATTCCTAACTACAGTGATCATAACGATGTAAAGACTGATGATCATTTTCAGTCTTAATGATTGAAAATCTAAATTTGTTTACAATTATAAAGAAAATTTATAGAATAAAATATGCAACCGAGCTGATCATACCGATCATCTATAACAGTGATCATAATGATGTGAAGACTGATGATCATTTTCAGTCTTAACGATTGAAAATCTAAATTCGTTTACAATTATAAAGAAATATATAAAAGAATTTATATATTTTTTTTTAATATTAATTAGTCTCAACAAATTTTCAGTGCGCTAATGAAAACAATTGCAGATTTTGCTCAGCGCAGGCCCACAATAGGCCGGTGTATTCTCGTCGAATAACCGATTTTCGCGAATGAAAATATTCCTGGGCATAACAGGAAACCGTTGGCTATGAAACCGCAAGTTCGCGGCCGTATGGCGAGCCGGTGTTGTTTCAGTCGAGCTCCCAGGAATGCGCTTTGGCCCTTCGAAGAGCGCAAAATAGAGAGAGAGAGAGAGAGAGAGAGAGGAGAGGAGAGAGAGAGAGAGAGGAGAGGGAGATACGAGAACCTTCATTTCAGCTCGTTGACGTCGCCTGACACTCGATTAATTAATCTTTTGCATTGCTCGTTCGTTTTTTATCCCTCGGCAAACTCGGCCAATCGTCCGAGGCCCCGACAATATTTTTCCCGCTTTATTGGACGAAACGAGACGCTCGTGAGAGCCGACGACAATTTCGACGATTACGATCGGGAAAAATTGCGCGAGTTGTAATTTCTCATCGCCTGCCCTGAATAACGATCAATCGTCTCTCGCGGGGCAGGAATTTTTACTCGGATTTATTATTTTTTCATTATTTGTGCCCCACATTTGTGCTACTTCTGAAATTTTTTTTTTATAGTTGCATTAACTCACAGGTATTTAAATTACATGAGCAGGTGTAATTGCATACAATAATTTTTTAAAAAACTATGAAATTAATTGTTTTTATTAATATTTAAATATTTGAGTGTTTGGTGAGGTTCAGGGTGTCGAGATATTCTTTGTTTCTTCAGGAAGGCCAAAACTGCAAACTATTCAGAATTTTTTCATTATTTGCCTCACATTTGCTAGTTCGATTAGAAAACTGCGATTTTTTTTTTTACTTTATTTGTAGTCACATCAACTCAGAGATATTTAAATTAATACACAAGCAGATGTAATTGCATATAAAAATTTTTTAAAAAACTATGAAAATTATTTTTATTAATATTTAAAAATGTGAGTGTTTAGTGAGGTTCAGGGTGTCGAGGCATTCTTTGTTTCTTCAGATAGACCAAAACTGTGAGATCGAATTTTATACGCGAATATCGAGATAACAATTATCAAATTAATCGAATAACCGCTCGAAAAGAATATTTGATAATTCAATTAACGAAATTAAACGACAGGAATTATTCCAAACACGTTATTCCTCTGAAAAGCAATTCATTTCGATATTCGAATAAACTCTGAATAAAAAGTCGAGCCCGTTAATGAAGTCTACACGCGTTCATTTGATAAAACGTCGAAAATTGGTAATTTTCCTCGGGTAAGCCGAAATTCACGTTCATTGAGATCGTTAGATAGCGCAAACCCGAGGAAGAGAGCGAGAGAGAGAGAGAGAGAGAGAGAGAGAGAGAGAGGAATAAAGTTATGGTCAAGGTTGCCCGCACGTTGCATATGCATACGCGTATAACATATCGTCAGGCGCGTACCGCAACTTTTCACGGACAGAAGTTACGAGCTCGGATACTCCAGCCTTCGCAAATTGAACGATAAAAGAGAAAATAGCGAAAAAATTTTTTATCTCCGAACGTCAAAACGGCCAAATTGTTTCTCGCTGCTCGAAGCGCGCGATCCCGCGGAACTGATAAGCACGAAAATAACACTCGTACGTGCTTCTATTCTCGGTGTCGTTAAAGAGAGCCGCGTCGATCGATCCGCCGAACTTTCTCTCCTCTTTTCGGTTGCTGCATTTTTTTTTTTTGTTTTTTTTTTGAGAAAGTGGGAGAGGGGAGGCCAGAGGCGCACCGAGACCGGAATAGCGAGTCGATTTGCATCGAATGCATCGGGAAACGCGGCTGATCGATTGTCGAGAAAAGTCGATGGAAAACTTATTCGCGCGGTTGGGTGTCCAGGATTTGTGCGCTGAGCGTGAAATTTTGTTGAATTCGCTAGCATACGTTCATGGATTTTTTCAAATTCGAATTTTATTCTAAGCATTTTCAGATAAATGTCAAACAAATTTTTTGTGCGAAAACGAAAATTTTGTTAGTTTTAGAATGTCAACTGACCGAAATAATTAATGTACGTTTATGGGAATGTGTTTAATTAATTACAGGGATGTTTATTTAATTTTTTTTTATCTCTTATTCTTGTACCTCATGCCTTTAACTTTCAAAGCTTATTAGAAAAAGAAAAAAAAACCAATAATAAATAATATATGTTTGGAAATGAGTTTAATGTATTTAATTACTGGGATTTTCATTTAATTTTTTTCCATTTTTTATTCTTATACTTCATGCCTTTAATTTTCAAGGCTTATTGAAAAAAAAAAGAATCAATAAATAAAAACAATAATAAATAATATATATTCGGAAATGAGTTTAATGTAATTAATTACAGGGCTATTTAATTTTTTTCAATTTTTATTCTTGTATTTCTCCTCACACCTTTAATTTTCAGAGCTTATTAAAAAAAGAAAAATCAATAAAATCGCTCCCGAATCCCGCGAAACAGAATTCCACGTGCAGAATTCGTCCGTCCAACGTACAGCTCGCTCGGCAACCGAGTATAGCATGGGAGAGGACGCGAGATGAAAAAAAAAAAA
>NCVS01000177.1:7151-49305 GCA_003055095.1 Goniozus legneri | reverse complement strand
TAATATTAATATTATTAATATTATTTTTTAATTAAACTTTGAAAAATGTGCGCTCACGTATCTTGTAACAAACACGAGGAACGTACTCGGTCTCGTGTTACGACTGTTATCGCTGGATTGTCTTCGCGTCTCCTCAAAGGGGTAATTATCGTCCGTAATTACGGCCACAGTCAACACGCAATTAACATACGTCGTGACGTAGCGCGATAAAGACGCCGGTAAGCGGAAAAATTTTCACGTCCAACGCTCTCCCTCGCGATTTTGCAAAATCCGCGGATCCTACGCGCTCGCAGAAAATTTTTCTTGCCTCCCCTTTTGGCCAGCGCCGACGCGATAGCTTGCGAAACGAGCGATGATCCACGCTCCTCTTCGTTTTTCTACCCGCGAGTGACGCGAGGGAGTGAAAAAAAGAAAAAAAAAAAAATAACGCGCCCACACGCGATTAAAACCTCTTCCGAGTTGCGCGGCGCGTTATTTGCGAATCTGTCGACTCGATGATTCGTCATTCGCCGCGATAAACCTTTCACGACCCTCGTCGATCAAAATTTTTTCGCTGAATGAATTCCGGATCGTCACGCTCGGCAAATCGTCGGACGATTTTCAGCGGGAAGGACGAAATCGGCGGAATCATCGCGTTTAAGTTTTCCAGTCGCGATTCGTCTTCGTTTCGCGTAGCCCGATGAGTCGAGAAGACGGACGCTGCGTTTTCTCGCGCGAGAAATTTCGCGAGAGAGTTCGCGGGACGATTAGTCACGGGCTTATTACCGGATCTGTTGCTTCCACGCTCTCTAAGCTCATCGGGGAATATCGAGCAGGATGTTCGTCAAAATGTTTCATTTTAGGAGAAACAGCGAATTTGTTGAATAATTTTGAGAACAAAAACAATTTTGTAGGAGAAATATTTAATTTGATTGAAAGAATAATTGTTTTTCATTGAAACTAATATTTTGAACGATAATTCATTTTGTCGAATTAAATATTTATTTTAACGTATGAAAATAAATATTTGGTACATTCCACAAAATTTTTATATCGAGCAGGATGTTCGTCGAAATGTTTCATTTTGGAAGAAACAACGAATTCGTTGAACAATTTTGAGAACACAAATAATTCTGTAGAATTAACATTCATTTGCATACGTTAAAATAAATATTTAATTTGCTTGACAAAGTAATTGTTTTTTGTTTAAACTAATATTTCGAACAATTCATTTTGTCGAATAAAATATTTTAACGTATGAAAATAAATATTCTACAACAATTTTTTTTTGCAGAGAAATTACATAATGAACAACAATTTTTGTAATAAAAGTTTTGAGTCAGAGCATCCACGTTCTCTGAGCTCATCGAAGAATATCGAGGAGGATGTTTGTCTAAATTTTTCATTTTATCACGTGAAAATTAATAAAAACATCGATTTAGATAAACAATTCAAAGGAATTACATAACAAACAACAATTTTTATAATAAAAACTTCGAGTCAAACCATCTGAACACATCGAGGAATATTGAGAAAGATGTTCTTTTAAAATTTATAGAAACAATGGATTTGATGAACGATTTAAAGAAATTGCACAAAAAACAACAGTTTCTATTCAAATTCCGAGTCGACAGCTCTCCCACATCATGAATTGCGCAAAATTGGAATCTTGAGCGATGACGATAATTCCAGATAGAGAGAAAAAGATAAGCACACACACACAGACGTTCGCGATAGAATGTAGTTTTGCAAGAGTTAAAAATCTGTGTCACGCGCAGCGAGCGACGTACTCGTGCGAGAGAAGCGATAAAAATCGAGATCCACCGAATCTCGATCTCAACAAAAAATTAGATACAGATCTACACGATCGAGTGCGTACCTGAACGTCTCGTTGAGCTCGATCGATCGAGTCTCGATCGCTTCCGGAGCGGAAGTGGCCCGTGTATCCTTCCGGTTCGACTGCGCACGCGGGGGCCCACGGAAAGTCGAGCGCGTTCGCTTGCGCGTGCCTTCGCGGGCGAAAACTAAAGCCGAACTAGACGCTCGTTGCTCGCGAGTCGTTGTTCTCTGCTTCTCTCCTTCTCGATTTTCCTTCCCTCTCTCTCTCTCCAATTTTCTCTCTCTCTCTCTCTCTAGCGCGCGCCAGCCTGGGTACTCATACGCGCCGTGAATATACACAGAGGCCCGCGAGTAAAAAAAAAATCCGAGCGTGCGAGCCAAGGACGCTCGCTCGCGCGCAGAAGCCTCCAGTATCGCTGAAAGGATCGTTGCGCGAGGCTATTACGCGCGCGGTTACGGACCGTCCAGTTGCGTTATGGACGCCGCCCGGCCAGTCGCGGGCTGGCCGTCGATAGCAGTTTTTGCTCCATCGAATTTTTATGCACCGAAATCGATTGATCATCCATTTTTCGTAACATTTCAAACAACATAACACTAACATTAATAAATGTTAGTTATGTTAAGTGTTAGTTGACACTAACATTAACATCAATGTTAATGTTAATGTTAATGTTAATGTTAGTGTTAATGTCAATGTTAATGTTAGTGTTAACATCATTCATATTTTCATTCGAAATTGAATACAAACTAATTCTGATTAGATTAATGTTAATGGTACATGTTAAATGTTAGGTTGTTAATGTTAATGTTAATGTTAATGTTAACAACATTCGTATTTTCATTCGAAATCGAATACAAACTAATTCTGATTAGATTAATATTAATGTTGAATGTTAAATGTTAGGTTGTTAATGTTAATGTTAATGTTAACATCATTCATATTTTCATTCGAAATCGAATACGCACTAATTCTGATTAGATTAAATGTTAAATGTTAAATGTTAAATGTTAAATGTTAAATGTTAAATGTTAAATGTTAAATGTTAAATGTTAAATGTTAAATGTTAGTGTTAATGTTAATGTTAATATTAACTTTTTTTTCACAAGAAAGATTCTTCGAACTAGATCCAATCAGAATTAGTCCATATTCGGTCCCGAATAAAAATATGAATTTCCGAGATAAAAGCTCGAGTTAATTAAAATGAGACACGTGGTTAGGAAGTTGATCGTAACGTCTCGCGGCGTACCGTACGCCGTAAATAACAATTCCACAAATGTCCCTCGACACTATTATCGCCCGGCAAAACGGCATAGAATTTTATCTTTTTTTCTCCTTTTTTTTTCAACTCAACACGCAATTCCATTTCGTTTAATTCCCAGCTACAACGACCAACCGCGAGTGCGTATCCGTAGAACGCCGACACGCTTCGATTATTTATGCGCAGTTATTCACGGTGTATCGACTCCGAAGTCGTACACGCCTGTTGCAGTAAGTGGCGGCTGATTACGATACACCACGTGGCCCACCCATTTCTCTCTTTCTCTCTCTCTCTCTCTCCAAGGAGAAGAAAGAGAGAGACATTTTCGTAGCAGTACGCGGAGTAGTAAAACTTTTTTTAGAACGAGACCCGATTCGACCGGCTCGAGATAACAGAACGTTCCTTCGGGGATCCGTGAACTCAACATCCGGGGATTCACGGCTCCGCCAGGCTTTTTCCTGTTTACGAGCCGTCGTAAACTGATCTAGTTACGCCCGATCGATCGCAGAGAGAGAGAGAGAGAGGGGAGCTCCTATCGCCTCCTCGTGTCACTGAATTTGTAAAATTCTCTCTCTCTCTCTCTCTCTCTCTCCCTTTTTTTATCTCTTCTCGATTCCATCGAGCCAGACTGGAAGTAACGAGTCTCGCGAAACGATTTCATTTCCTCATGCAAATTCGCTAGGAATCGATCAGCTTTTTTATATGCACGGGGGGGGGGCCGAAAATTGGAGAACGATATGGAATTCGATGGATCGGGCGGGGACGGTTATCGGCGCCCTCGAGTCCGATTTATCGACGAGTCGCGTGTCGGAAGCCACCGCCGCGGATGATTAATCCAATCACGCTCGATTGATCGGCCGGGATGTATCGGCCGTTCGTGCCGCGGACTTTCGTAATTCACGTTCAATGAGTTCATTATGATAACGCTGCGCATATGAAAATAGATTAGGTATGTAAATAAGATATCTGGGTTATGCCCGGCCAACTACAGTTTCGAATTAAACGATCGGTTTATAATTTTGTCTCTGAAATTAGAAAATTATTAATCATATTTACAGAAACTACTTAGCTGTATTTTTTTTTCAGTGTGAAAGAAAAGAATTAATATAGAAATATTGTTCGAAATAAAATAAAAAACATAATAAACAAATAAATAAAGACAATTTTTTTTACAATTTACAAAATGATGTGACGAATTACAATTAACATTGTTTAAAATTATACAAAGTCTCTTTTATGGTACAAGAACTACTTGATTACATTTTATTTTGCCGATAAAATATATTTTTTATTTTTTTTCAGTGTAAAAAATATAATTAATACAGAAATGTTAATGTTAATGTTAATGTTAACGTTTTTATTTTTCTTTTAAATGTAACAAATTACAATCAGTACTTCTATGCTACAAAAACTACTTGGCTATATTTCACTCGACTAATTAAACCAAAAACAATCGATGCTAATGCCTCGTAACGATAGATCCCTTATCGTCCGCTATCCACCAACCAAATGGCAATAGACAACTCTATAATCACGACATCGTTATTTAATTCGCCGATAATCGCGTACGTGACAGGAAACGCGGCGATCGCTACGCCCGATTAGATAGAACGGCCAGAATGAACGACCTTTAATATCCGAGCCCATCCACGACAACGAAGACGCCGCGCGGCACGCGAATAAACACACTCTCCCCCGAAATTTCCTCGTCAATAACGAGATTAGATAAGCCCGGTTTTAAAAAAAAAATCGAAGGACCCGCGAGAAAATCCACCTCTCGGGGAAAAATATCACCGAACTGGGTTACCCCGGCGAGACGGCCGGATAATTTTTTATTAAAGCCGATCTATTCTCGCGATAAGATATCGAGAATCTCTCGCTCCGTTCGATAAACAAATAGCACGTGCTGGCCAGCCGACGCGGATTTGCTTATTGAATTCGCGGCCGCTCGCGGCCTCGTCGCTCGTACGGCCAGGAATTCGCGCCGCGAATCGTAGCCCGATTATGCTAATAGCGCCAGTTAACGATACGACGCGATGCACCGAGCCGTTGCATTCCGCGATGCGTACCTCATCGCGCCTCGACGCGCGATCACTTTTTTTTTTCCTTTCTGTATTATTTCAGAAAATCGAGGCGCGAAACTTCCGCGAAACGTTGACGCACGTGCGACCGAGCGAAATATAGAATCGTTCGTTGTGCGAACAAAGCTAAAGCGTTCCTGTTGTGGTGAAAAAGTTGCGCTCGATTCTAGTTTTTTGGCTGGTCTGTTACTCTCATTCGATTTTAATTTTTTAATTAAAACTGAAAATTTATAATAATTAACTACTTAATAATTGTTTTAATAAATATAAAAAAAAAATATATATATATATTATATATACATATTTTATTTATTGTTATATTCATTAAATACAATAAACATCATAATCAATATTTGTTGAAGTATGCAAATAAATATTATTGATCATATTTTTATTTTCAGTGTAATAAAAATTGTTCAATAAATATACACGATCATTAATAATACTGCAGGTAATTAAACTACTAAATATAAAAATTTGTTGAATTTACTTAATATTCGTCTGCAAAAAAATATTTAATTTGTTAGACCATTTGTTTGAATTAAAGGCACTAATTTAATTACAAAAAACAATTTCTTGTAGCTACTTAATATTATTCAATAAATATTTTATTCAAGATTTTTAATCATTATTTGAACATACGCGAATAAAAAAAAAAATAAAAAAATTTGTTTTCAATACACATACACGATTATCAACAATACTACAGTTAATTAAATGTGTACTAATAATTAGACCCCCATGAATAGCTTTCACCTTATTGTTATGTATTCGATTCTCACGACTCTCGCGGTAATAATATCGCAATTAACGGCTCAATTAGATCCTTGGCAACTGCGAAGGGGAAGGGCGCGGGTTAAAAACTCGCAAACGGCGTTAACTCGTCCGTTCGGCGTTAATTGATTCGTTTGCCGTTAGAACAAAAGAATTTCCCTTGCCGGCGTTGATTCTCTTTCTCGTTTTGCCCCGGACGTGCAATTTAAACTAACGAATTCCACTCGAAACCGCGGAGGGTGCCGCGGGCGTGCGCGCGATACGACTACGAATTAGATACAACCCCCCCCCCCCTCCCCATGCTGTTTGGCTAACGCGCGTAATCGAATGCGAAGTGTAATTACGCTCTCGCGTTTGAGCTGTCGTTGCTGCGAATTTTTTGCTCTCCCCAGAAAGCGCCTGTCGACGAGCAACCCGAACGACAGCTCGGTAACGCTGGTTGCCTGCTCACAGGCGTTTGTTGACGAACCTCGTCGGCATGGCAACGACAGCTGCAAGTTCAGTCGGCTCGATCGGGAATGGCCGTTCAACGTGCCAACTGCACGAGTTTTGTTTTTGGCCTCGTTCTTACAAATGAGATTTAAGGGTTGTTGTTTCGAGAGTGAAAAATGGTAGCCAGGGTCAAATCTTTGATCGTCGGAACGGCCAGCAATTTCTTCGGCGTGCCCTCGAGGAACGCCGGTGCCAACGAGTCGCAGGTGTTGGAGCGATTTTTGGATCAGCCTGCGTGCAGAACGCTCTGCGCCCAGCCGGAAAAATTGCAAAACGAGGAAACTCGCTTGAGGCTGAGCAATGAATTGCCTGCTGGAAAGAATGTTTTAGTTTTTTTCAAGGTAGATAACCTCAAAATATCTCCTTCGACAACTTCGACTCTCGAAATATATTAGTCTCGATTATCCATGTAACTGGAATTTTCTTCCTATTCGCATAAAATACTTTCCACGAATTCAGTTTATATACGACAAAAAAATCGTTCGAGTAACCTGAGAAAGTTGATTTTTGGCATTGGTACCCCTACGTTCGAATTACATTCGAGAATGTTCTCGAATAACATTTTTCCGTTCGCGAGTCGAGAGGGGTGAGGTTTTATATTAAAATAGTTTTCTATTCGACGTGTATTTTCTAAAAATTTCGATGATCGATTGCGTTTAATTTGCGAATTCGAAGGTGTCAGCCCGCGAAGTTACCGACGACAATTTTCACGATGTGGTACGAGTGACCTCGATCGGCGAGGGTCCGACCCTAATCGAGGCGTTGCGACAAGTGTGGGTGCCCACTCTGCAGTACTCGGGATTGAATTCCGTCGTGCTGAAGAAATTCGAGGAGGATTTATTGGGTCCGCGTCCGCCCTCGTGCGTGGCCGACGAGGAGGCACTCTGGCTGAGAAAAAGGGACGAGTCGAGGAAAAGCGAGGAGAAAACGCGGTGCCAAGAAGCGGCGGACATATTGAAGAATATCAGGCTCGAGCTGGAAAATGCGGCAGCCGCGAGGTGACTCCGGATTTACACCACAAAATATTCCACGGAGACGTTTAGAATTTACGTACCTAAAATTCGTACAAAGAATATTTCTTAGATTCAGTTATAACCTCGAAAATTTTTGCCGATTTTTCTCGATCTTTTTGTGTTACAGATTTGCGTACCTAAAATTCGCACAGAAAATATTTCTTAATAAATTCAATTATGACCTCAAAAATATTTCTCAATGCACAATATTTCAATTTGCAATCTTTTTCTGTTAGAGATTGCATACGTAAAATTCATAAAAAAAATTCTAACCTAAAAACTATTATTTATCGATACACAAGATTTCAATTGAGAAACTTTCTTTAGAGACGGATTGATCAGCGTAGACGAAGCCCTAGAAACTGCTTCCGGTTTCGTCGACGATCTTTGGAAACTCGATGAGCGTGCTTTTAACGAAGATGAAATGAAACGACTCCTCGATGTGATCGGCGATGAAGTTACTGCCATCGTGAAAATTCTCATCGATCAGGTACGCGAAATGTGAGATCGTTAAAAATGGATTATTTTTTTTGCGTTGAATTATTGAAATACGATTTCATGAGCGTAACGAGAAATTCGATGTTTTTCAGCCGGCGCAGGAGTTCGAACTTCGAAGCAAAGAGGAAGCGATATCGATGGGTGCGGATGTTTGCGAAAAATGGGTAAATGTGTGCGAGAGGCTAACAAAACTCTTCTGGCCTCATCACTCCTTGCATCGATGGAAGGGGCCAATTTTCGTACCAACGCGTTGCTCGAAATTCGCTGATCAACTTAGGTGGATTAATTTTATAATTTTATTAGTATTTTTTTTAATTAGTATTATTGTTGCTAATATCACTATTAGTATTGTTGTTATTATTGTTATTATTTCTGTAGAGAAATAGCTGACATGAGAGCACAGTATCGTCAACTGTTGAAACTCTTAACACCGAATGAAATTTTCTCACTGGATACTGACAAATTGCTGGGGAAATTGGATAGAATTGAAGGTTGGTTAGAAGGTGGAATTTTGTGAGGAACGTTTCTAAATTATTCTACTCGTAAATAGATGTAGTCGGCAATGACGAGAGAGACAGAGAATGGAGCAGATTGAAGCAACAGATTGAGAACGACCTCCAGCCAGCCGAGGAGCGCGTGGCTCAGACGCTGAAGAAGCGAATTGCTGACGCCGACACACCGATTGCGATGCTTTCAGAATTTTCCAAGTACAGCGAGCTGATAAAGCGCGATGGTCTGAAACGAGCTCTGCAGAGCGAACGCGAGGCACTGCTGACAACCTTCGATAGTTTGATCGGTAATTCCACCCGACCAATTTTGCAATGAATATTTGGAACTGACAATATTTATATTTTAGATTCTTACACATCCGATTCGGATATCAGCCACATTCTCGATATCCCAAAAATACTCCAAGATGTGCAAGCCGCTAGAACGGCGGAAACGAATTTAGAAAACTTAAAAAAAATAGCAAAATTGTTGCTCTCGGATTTACCCAACTACTCGGAAACTTCGTCGAAAATTAATAACGCTCTCAGTGAAATGGAAAGAAAGAAGCAGGATCTTGTAGAGTCATGGGTTCGTTTATATTATAATTCTTATTATTTTTTTCTTTACTTTAATATTTTTAGGTAAACGATACGAAAAATGCAATAGCGAGAAAGGAATTGACACTCAGCACGGACTCTCCAATCGTCGAACTGAACGGGGCCAGCCTGATGCGTGTGAATTACGATCCTCGTCTAATTGCGTTGATAAACGACGCCCGTGCCCTTTCCGGCCTCGGCGCCGAGCTGCCGCGCGAGATTCGCGATCTCGTCACGCGTGCCGAGCAACTCTCTGGACGGGCCAGAGCGCTCCAACAAGTAGCGACCTTTCACAATACCATCGGTGACCGCATGGTACCGTCGCAAAGGCCGCTCATGCTCGCAATGGCTCTGCAGTTGGTGCGAGCTGTTCAGGAACAATCTGGCATAGTTTGGTCCGATACGAGAGCAGTTGACGCTTACACAACTCGACTACGAGAATTGGTTAGGAATGTTGAAATTAATTTCTGAATCAGAAAAATTGAATCAAAATGTTTATGCATAAATATGGATTTTTTTCTAATTGAAGAAAAAAAAGTAGTAGACAAATACCGAAATAATTATTTGCAATATTATCAAATATTGTATTTTAGTATTATATTAATTAGTTGTGAGTAATTTTTGCTAGGAGTCAATGCTATCGATTAAGAAATTTTAAACATTGTATTTCTGGTGCAATTTCAAAGACCTTCCGAATGATGCAGGTGAGGAAATTCGCCCGTCAGAATGTCGAATTGGCTGCCAAACACAACGCACTGCGGGAGCTGGTGTCGAATTTGCTGAAGGGCGACGCAATCAATCTCGTTGGCAATCAGAGCGTTTGGAAGGAGACTTTGACGGGCATGAGGACGATTGTTGATACCGTAGAGGCGGAGTACGGGAATACGAAAGCGTGGAAACTGCATTGGGATAGGCAGTTGCTCAAGTCGCTTGGTGTTGCTTATAGGTAGGGGTGATATTTTCACGTCGTGTTGTATACAATCGGCGTGATTGATGCTTCAACGAGAGAACGCATCCCGAATGAATGATTTATGTTCTCTGATATTTTTCCAATTGTTCCTGAAATGAGTTTAATTTTAGAGCTGCTTTACCGTCACTTCTGAAGAAATTACCAGAGATGAGGATAGAATTAACTTTTCGTGATGGATTGGTACAATGGAGGCCGCCTCTCGAGGAGATTCGTGCGAAATTGTACTCGTCGATAAGAAGATTTCTCGCTATTCCTATAAATTTCCGGGGCGTGGGTGACCCGGCGGATGCTCGTTTTGCAGATCTCGTAGAGAAGAACGCTTATCTATTCGGTGGTGTTTACAAAGAGGCGGAATTGGTCTTGTCGGCCATTGAAACTTTCCGAGTCAAGTGGCTCGCGTTAGCGGCGCCTGCTAAAATCGATCCCGGAGAAAGGTAAAAGCGTAAACACGAATCGAAATTACTGATATTCACGTGAAACTGTCTTTAGTTTGAAAGGAAAACCGCCTCAAGATTGGATAAGACAATTCAAAGATGCTAAACAGTGGGCTCAAGATGTAAGTTATAAATTATAATTAATATGAATAATTTTTTATAATTAGTTTAATAATTAAAACTCGTCTTGAAGGTTGGACGACTGAGAGGAAGCGAAGTGAAAATTTGGTGCATCACCGTAGAAACTGCGACCATTCGTACGGATTTGGAATTAGCGTCTCGACGGTATTGGGAACGTCTGAGTTCGGATTTGCGTGCTGAAGCGTCATCGAGGCTGGTCGCCGTTTTGGATTTCCTCTCCTCCGCATCGAAGGAGCTGGAAAAGAGGCCTCACACTGTGGCGGAAGTTGGTCAAGCGTCGGAAGCGCAAGAGCGAATTCAACGACAGGCTTCGGGGATATCCGAAGAAATGGAAGTCATAGTTGGTTTATCAAAAGTTATGGCTGCTTGGACCAGCGAGATACTGGATGGTAATTTTTTCTTAAAAAAATAATCGACACAATTGAAAATTTGATGTTAATTTAAATGTGTGCTATTTAGTCACATTTATTAACTAAAAATTTTCAACCGTGCAATATGCAAACACGATGAGTAACGATAAAAACTTTCAGGAGTCAACGCTGCTTACGCGAATTGGGAAAATCTAACGACTCGCCTGGACAGGCACAAAGCAATCGTTGCTCATCAGCTAGAAGACGCAAAAGTCAATCTTCGTCACCGTGGAGTAGCTCTGCGAGATGAGCTCGAAAGATGGGAAGGAAAATGGTCTTCAAAGCCGGAAATCGTCACACTGGAATGGATCGATCTGATGAGAGATCGTTGGACGACTTTGATCAACGAACGCGAGACGTTAGACGGCGATTGCAAAAAAGTCGGCCTCGACGTCAACGAGGTTCTAGGGGAGGGAGACGACGCTCTATTGGCCGAGCTCGAGCGTCAGCTGGAAGCCGAGGAATCCAATTGTCGATTTCAGGGAGAGTTTTTGGAGGAATTACGCAGACAGGAGGCCGAGGAATGGACGGTGGCTAGACGAAGATTGCCCAGATTTCAGGATTGGCTGGATTCTTGGGAGACGAGAATAAGAACCAAGTTCGCCGCTGGCGAGAGGAGCGGAAGCGAGGACGACGAGCGGAAGACTAAACCCGAAGTGGATACTTTCGTAGGCAAGAAGTTGACGGAGATAAGAAGCTCGATCGAGTGGATTCAATTGCTGAGGGGTGATGAATTAGCCGAGGAGCACTGGACGGAACTGAGATCGATTCTGGCCTTGGACGGGGGAGTTAAGAATTCGAGGGACTTAACGCTGGGCCATTTGTTGAATAGTGTCGATAAAATAAAAAATAACGTGGATCGAATCAAGGTACGTTCTTCTATTGAAATTTTTGTCTACTGAAATTTCTCGGGTATTCGGTGACCTAATTTTATATTTGATCACTCATTTCAACTATATTCTCTGCAGGATATAACGAAACGAGCGGCGGCCGAAAGTGGAATACGACAGGCATTGTTAGAGTTGGAAGCTTGGGAGAGCGTGACTTCGTTGAAACTGTTAGAATCAAAGGACAGTAAAAACACAGCAATAATGTTAGTCGATGAATACGGAGGTTTATTAGCGCGATCGGGTAGGAAAAGTTTTTCTCTCTCGCGCCATTTGGCTCCATTTCTGTCTCTAATAATGATAAAATTTATTCGCTGTTTTATACTCCATTCAGGCGAGTTGAGACTCCTACTGGAGGGAGCGAAAGGAGCGTCGGGTTACGAGCGGTTCGCGTCACGAGCGTCGCGGTGCGAGGCTGCTCTGTCAGAACTCGAGGAGAGAATTAAAATATTGAGCCTGGTGCAGAGAAAATGGATCTATTTGGAGCCCGTGTATGGGGGCGGCGCGGCTCCTAACGATTCCGGAAGATGGATTAAAGCGGATAAAGAATTTAGGTATATACTCTCTCGTAATTTTTTTTTTTAGAAATCACTGGAGAGAGCATTTTAATTAATTTAACAGCCGTGTTTAATCTTCAGATACTTGATGGGAGAAATATCACGAGACCCGAGAGTGCCATCTTTAAGAAGACTTCCTTTACCGGCTTTGACCAATTTGAAAGATCTCTTAGATAAATGTCAAAGATGTCTGGACGAATTCTTGGAAGTAGGTCGTAAGTGCATTTCTTATCCGCACAATGATTCAACCTGCAAAAATTTTTCAGGAGAAACGTTCGGCGTACCCGCGCTTGTATTTTTTGAACGACGAAGATTTATTGGAACTCATATCCGGAAGTGGAAGAGGATTGGGTACTCATTTGCCAAAACTGTACCAGGGATTGGGTTCCGTCGTAAAAGAAAACAACGCTATAACGAGCGTTATATCTCCGGAGGGTGAAGTTTTAAAATTATTGAATCCAATCGACTTGAGTTTATCTCTACCAATATGGCTCGGTAACCTCGAGGAGGAAATCCGAAACACCCTACGAAAAAATCTAGAAAAATGTTTGTCGGAATCAACACCAGATCCCTCGGTTTACCCGACGCAGATACTTTTACTATCCGAAAGAATTCATTTCACCGAGCGATGCAGCCAAGCTCTCAAGGAAGGACGCTCCTCGTTGAAGAATCTCGTAGAATATTTAGAAACACAAAGAGCGAGATATCGAGGCTTGGAAGACGCGGGCGATAAGTTAACTGCTTTAAAAGCTCGCGCTCTACTTCTGGAGACGGTGCATTATTTAGAAGTGGCTAGAGATTTGCTCGCGGTGACTAACAGCGGAGGCAACACGTCTTGGATGTGGTACAGACAAATGAGAAGTTACAAAACCGCCAAAGGACCAATTATACGATGCGCTGGCGCGGAATTTCCGTATAGATTCGAGTATCAAGGCGCCGCTGGTGGTTTAGTCAGAACGCCGCTTACAGAGAGGTGCTTTCTAGCTCTCACTCAAGCTATGAAACTCGGCTTGGGGGGCAGTCCAACTGGACCGGCAGGAACTGGAAAAACCGAGAGCATAAAGGCACTGGGAGCAATTTTGGGCCGGCTCGTTTTAGTTTTCAACTGCGACGAAGGTATGGACACTGGAAGTATGAAACGAATTTTGGGAGGTCTGGCTCAAGCGGGAGCTTGGGGCTGCTTCGACGAGTTCAATCGTTTGGAGGAAGAAACTTTGAGTGCGGTTGGTATGCTGATAAGGCCTCTTCAAGAAGCAATACGAGACAATACGTCGCATGTATTTTTCGGTGATCAAAAAGTCGATCTGGATCCCCACTGCTGCATTTTTATTACCATGAATCCAGCTGGAAGCGAATACGGTGGCAGACACAAACTTCCCGATTCTCTAGCCAGGCTTTTCAGGCCCATCGGAATGGTTCATCCAGACAGAACTGATATCGTTAGAGCGTTATTAGAATGCGCTGGGTTTTTGGAAGCAGCTACCTTGGCGAAACAGCTGGTAGAAATTTTAGATATTTCAGAAATTCTACTGTCTTCTCAGCCACATTACGATTGGGGCCTTAGAGCTTTGAGATCTGTGCTTAATGCTGTGCCAGCGAATTCGAATGCTGATGAAACTACTAGGTAAGTTAAAATCTTACGTAGAATATTGTTGAATTAATTATCTTCTAAAAATTTAGGTTGGTCACTGCGATTCGAACTTCAACACTACCGAAACTAACCGAAGAAGATACAACGAAATTTCTGGCTCTCTTGAACGATGTTTTCCCAAAAATAGACATCTCCAACTGCGTTTCAACTGAAAAACAAAGCTTGCAAAAAACTTTACTAAATCTCTGCACACTGCAAGGATATTCAGAGGAGATAGCAAACAGATGTCTTCAACTGAGCGAGCAATTAAAGAGTAGAACGGGAGTGGTGATAGTTGGGCCACCGGGTAGTGGAAAAACATTAATAAGAAAGCTATTAGCAGAGGGATTGAGCAAAATTGGAGAATCCATTATTCAGTACACATTATATCCTGGAGCGATGCCAAAATCTAGGTTACTCGGCCGTGTTGATCCTCAGACTAGGTAATTATACCGCATTGAGAACTTCTTTATTAATTTTATCATAAATTCATGACCATTGCAGGGAGTGGAAAGAAGGTCTGTTATCAAGCGCCGTTGCTAGCGCTGGTGAGGTGCCAACTTGGGTTGTTTTTAATGGCGATGTCGAACCCGAATGGGCAGAAGCGTTGAACTCCGCATTGGACGATAATCGTTTGTTAACGTTGCCAAATGGAGTTGGAATAAAACTCAACGCAAATACGAAGTAAAGTTTATTTTCATACAATAATTATATCTCTGAATTTAGAACAAATTTTTAAAATAAACAAAATTTTTTCAACTATATAAATTCTTTCTAGGTTCATCTTCGAAACCCATAAACTCACGGAAGCGAGTCCAGCTACAGTTTCGCGTTTAGGTGTAATTCATCTGGGAACAACAGATTCCACTTCTCTACTAACACCGGCTAAAGTCGATACGATACCCCCCGCCATCAGAGATGCCGTCAAATTGCATTTATGTCCCTGCGTTAACGAGGTGCTGAAAATCTCTGACGACCATTCGTCATCTCACGGCTTGATGGAATCCACGTTATGTCATCTGCGAAATGCCACTTCCAAAACACTGGTCACGCACGGTTTGTTAGTGGCCCTGTGCGGCCAAATGGAGAGCCCGAAAGCTAGAGAGCAATTAGCACGTTCTATATATCAGTTGACCGACTGCTGGTGCCCGAATCCTGAGAAACCGTTCGACGTCGTCTACGATCAGAATAACGACCGTTTGGAGCCGTTTACGAACGAATTGCTCTCGACGGAGACGGAAAACGGTCCAGTTTTATTCTCGGGTATTTTTTCTCGTCGAGAATTGCATCCCTCGATTATACAGGGTGTTAAAAAAATGTTTGAGCTCTGGCTCACAATCAGTGTATTCTATACACTTGAATATTGAATGTTTTTTTAACACCCTGTATTAGAATTACAATTTCAAAATTTGTCAACATTTTTTCAGGACCACTGAAGAGGGCAGTAGCAGCTGTTTCGCCGTGGATGAAGAACAACTATCCTGTGATTATCCGAGGTCCGAGTGGCAGTGGCAAGAACGCGCTGATATCCGTTGTACTCTCGATGATGAAGAACAGCGAGTTGAGCAACAGCGAGTCGTCGAGCGTCCTGAAAGGCTCCTCTCTTCACGGACCTCAAGATCTCATCTCACGACTGAAACGTGCGTGCGTGAGACTCGACTCGTCTAGCAATGGCCGCATCTATAAACCAAAAAATGGATCTCGTATTATTCTGATCATGAACGACGTGCATTTGGCAACAAAAGATTTACAGGTAACGTTCATTTTTATTTCTATACTGAACGAACATTTTAATTATTGGACTTTTATAATCAGGAGTTGCTGAGAGAACTGCTACAAGAGGGCGGTTTCCACGAAGAAGATCTCGAGTTCGCCAAAATTCCACTCTCGATCGTTTGTACGGCGGATCCATCAACGAGATTACATCCGAGATTGGAGGCTCTTCTCGCTACTCATTATGTGCCGTCAGTAAACGCATTTAACTTCGGGGAACCTGTATTTTGCGAACTAAAGCAAACGTTTCTATGAATTCCCAGGCATTCGAACCCCAGCGATACAATTGCCATACTCGAGCTGCATCTGAGCAAATCCTTGAGTCGCGGCGAAGCTCCAACGGATTCCTGGATCTCTCGAGCCGCGTCGATTATGCACGAGTCGTTGGACAGCATTTCCGCGAAAGACACGGTCTATTCCTGGACTCTCAAAGATCTCGTTTTCTGGGCGAACAGTCTTCAATACTATCCCATTCCTGAGAGCGAAACCGATATGACGTATTATTTGTTCGACGCTGGTCAAATATTGTTCGGTCCTCGGTACGTATCTATTTGATTATTTACCTTGATCTTGAGGAATTAATTTTCACTTGGCGTATTTCGACTTTGATCCTCGTAATTAAATCTTCAAGTCGTTATGGACTTTTCCAAGAAATTTTAATTTCAAAAATATTCAACAGGATGATAATTCGCGACCGAAATCGTTGGGAGTCCATTTTACGAAGCAAATTACCCGAAGCGAAAAACTTCTCGAACGACGTATACATCTGGAAGAGCGGAGAGACGAGTTTATTACCATTAAGTAGTGAGAAATGGAAAAACGAGATAATGAATGTATCGGCTCGATGCACCAGAGAAGGAGAACCGATTCAAGCCACTATCTCCTCTCAGTTACTCCAAATCGTTGCAGGTATTTATTTAGACATACCCACAATATATAGTTTCATGTAAAATTGATTTTCCCAAGGTTTGAGTTGGGCTCTGGGAGTAAATTTACGCGGAATAATTTTACCTGGACGACCCGGCGCCGGTCGCAAGTCGGCAACAAAATTGGCAGCTACTTATACATCTCACCGAGTGATCGATTCGGGACCTGGTAAGACTTTGGTAGAGAAAGTTTTTCCATTATTTCGCTATTTTCTTTCTAACGTCAGGGCGCGGAAGAAGTTCTATAAAAGTAGCGGTACAGTCCGCTGGAATAGACGGAGAGCGAAGTCTGCTGTTGCTCGAGGAGCATCACATTAGGGAGGAAGGATTACCCAGCCTAGTTAGCGCGATTGTATCGCGTGGAGAATTACCAGGACTTTTTACAACCGAGGAACTCGACGGATTGGTGGCCCCGTTGGCCGATTTAGCCAGACAAGAGGATTTTCCGGGAAGCCTCGAGCAATATTTGTATCACCGTTGAGTATCGAGGCGTTTCCCTTTGTCGATAATCAACTGCAATCCAATAATACGAATGAACATTTCCAGGATTACGACGTTATCTCAGGATCGCGATAATAATGGACACGAGCGAAGTTCGAGAATCGTGGATTCAGCGTTCCGGCTTACTGAAATACTGCGCGATAGTTTGCCCGAGCCCGGGCAGCGAATGGTGGCTCACGGAATCGGGTTTAAGCGAAATAGCTAATCAGCGATTAAAGACAGACCCCGATAAAGAAAATTTTGGAATAAAAACAATGATCCAGTCTCATTTGCAAGCGCCGAGATCGCAGCAAGCGCCGGCTAGATATCTGGCCTTGTTGCACGTTCAGAATCACTTGAAGGAGTCGTGGAATCGGGAACTGGAAGGAAAATTAAAAAGTTTGGAGGCGGGTATAAGTAGACTGAAGGAGGCGGGCGAGCAAATAGCGCAGCTCGAGGAACAGGCGTCCAAACAGAGACAAGAACTGGAGGTTGGATTTTAAATTAAGTTTCGAAAAGTATTCTTATTTTTTCGACTTCTGAAACTACAAACGCGAATGTTTCGCAGATCGAGAAGGGAAAGGCTAACGCAGCCCTCGAGCAAATAACGGCGACCATGAGGGGCGCTACGGGCCAGAGGGGTGAGATGACGAATCTCAAAGCGGAGACCGAACGGGAGAGCGCGGAACTGGCTCGGAGAAAGGTTTGGAGAAACGAGGATTTAATTCTTGGCACGAGCCGTCTAATATCGAAATGATTGTTCTTTGAAATCAGATCAATTTCTCGATCCTGTTAAATTGTAGAGCTCTCAGTGTGCATTTCGAAAAAGTCGTCTGGTGCAAAGGATTAATACGGATACGAAGTGTGTGCATTGCATTTATAATTCACGGGCGCCTTTGCGTTAATAATTTACAGGCCGACATAGAGAGCGAACTGGGAAAAGTCGAGCCGCTGGTTGAACAGGCGGCGCAGGCCGTGGCCGGTATCAGCGCCGACGCTCTCGCCGAGGTGCGCTCTTTGAGAGCACCGCCCGCTCCGGTGCGCGACGTACTCGAGGGTGTTTTACGGCTAATGGGCATCAAAGATACGTCCTGGAACAGCATGAAAACCTTTCTTGCCAAACGTGGCATAAAAGACGAGATCAGGTGGAACGAATCATTTCTTTTATCGCCGAGTTTCTACGAGTTCGGATTTAAAAAATACATTAGAACATGAATGAGTTATGGAACTGCGATAGTCTCGTAACTGATATAAAAACTATAATAGTGAATACTTTAATTTTAATTTCACTTTTATATAATCCTGTTATACTTTTGTGAAATAGTGTTAGGTTTCATTTTTGGATGAAATTTGATCACTGATTGTGGAGAATTGTATGAGAGAAAAGAGAGAGCCCCTAAACTGATGTAAAAATGTGTCGTTTCGCAGAACATGGGATGCCAGACGTAGCACGCCAGCCAGTCTGGATGCGGTGGCTAAATTAATAAAGGAGAGGCCAGAAAGTTTTGATGAGAAAACTGCAAAACGAGCTTCCGTTGCTGCTGCGCCATTGGCTGCGTGGGTGCTCGCCAATTTGCAATACGGTGAAATCGTTCAACAGGTTGCGCCGTTAGAACGGGAACAGCGTCTGCTCGCGGAGTGAGTCTTTGCAGTTTCAATCAGTTATCGAAATCGATACTATTTCAACTTTCCGGTATGAATAAATCAATTTATCGAAAATTGTTACTCTTGGAGCATAATTTAGAATTTATTCTCAGAATTATCTTTATTCTCATCTTGATTAATGCAGAATCGATCGTGATAAGTTTCCGATATTCAGGACCGAATAAATTCATCTAGACTATCAATTTTTCATAGATGTTTATAAATTATCTTCTCTGTAATTTAGGCGATTATCGGCTGCCGAAGCGCAGCTAGGAAAACTCGCGGCTGGTTTGAACACAGTGGAAAGTCGAGTGGCGCAATTGCAGGAACAACTCGCAGCTCATTCCAGGGGCGCGGCAGCTTTGCAATTGCGAACTGAAGCAACAGAGTCGAGTCTCGCTACGGCGAGAGCCCTGCTACAGAAACTCGACAGCGAGCACGGCGATTGGCAGACACAACTTCAGGAATTAACGAGCAGGCGAGCCAAGCTGGATATCGAGGCAGCCAATGTTGCGTCGCTCCTTGTTTATCAAGTATATCATTATGGCGAATTTAATATTTCTTACTAAAAAATATTAAGAAAACAAAAACATAAATAAAATGTAAATATAAATGTAAATGTATTCAATAGAATACATAGTAGTTTCTATACTCCTCAAGAAAATTAAAGGGACAGTTTTAATTTCTCAATGACTGTATCAATTTCAGTCGAATTATAATTGTATGTGTCTCTTTAATTATTTTGAAGAGTGCATAATTCTTAATTCTGTATTTTGCGAATTTTGTCGTACTGTAACATCAATAATGCTCGTAGGATCCACTGAGAGAGGACGATTGGAAGAAAGCAGCCATCGAACTTCTCGTTACCGAACGCGACAGATTGATTTGGCGTGCTCAGGGATTACCCGCCGACACTGGGAGCTTCATCGGTGCGGCTTGCATTCTGAAGGGTCCGATAGTCCCGATTCTGATAGATCCGAGCGGAGTTGCCGTGGCTTGGCTGAAGTCCAATATCGGATCGAAATTGGAAATCGGTAATCCGAGTGATCAAAAGTTCCTAACGACTCTGGAATTGGCAGTGCGTTTCGGGAAGCCACTTCTCGTCGAAGAATTGCTCGACTTTCCTGCCGTCCTACTGCCGTTGTTGAGACAGCGACCTCTGCGTTTGGGCGATCGCGCCCTGCAGCCCCAGAGCGGATTTCGGCTCTACCTCTCGACGAGACGCGACAAATTGGATTTCGGAGTGCCACGCGAGGCTGACGCGCTGCTCTTCAAAGTTAGCCTCGGCTCCGGCTCGAGAAGTTTGGCCGAGAGATTTATCGAGAGGGTAGGTAGATTTAAGGGATGATTCTGTTCGGGAGGGAGGCTACTTTTGTGTTATTCAATCGATGGAAAAATTTTGATCGATGATCGTTCGTAGGTGCTGTTGAAAGAAACGCCAGAGCTGGAGGTTCAGAGGAGGGAGGCGCTCGAAAGGGAAGAGAAGCTGGCTGGGGAGAGGGACGAAGCGAGATTGGAGCTTCTCGATCAACTCGGCCGAGCCAGGGGTCAAGATTTGCTTCAGGAATCGAATGAGAATAAAAGCGGAGGTCTCCTGGCGTCTTTGGAAGCTACACAAGCAAAGGCCAAAGAGATCGCAGCTGTTTTGGACGAGAGTCGTCGGAATTTCGAAAGTGTCACGAGGTACGCCAAAAAGTTCTGTTAATCGATCAGATTCCCGTCTCGAAGTTAGCCGCGGATAACAAATTCTCAACTTTTCTCGATAGGAGGGCCAAAAGTCACGAGAAATTAGCCAAGTTCGCTGCTAATCTTTACAAGGCAATCAGAGCACTCACCAGTCTAAGTTGCCTCTACGTCTTCTCATCGGACGCGTTCACGGACATCTTCCTGCAAGCAGTGAGCAGTAAAATCGACGTCGAGGATAAGAAGGAGCAGGATAGATTAGCCGAAAAGAAGTAAATATGAATAAACAGGAAATTACTAATAGTTACTTTTGAAAAAAGAATGTAATTAGACTTTTATTTTGTATGAGTATTTTCTATTTAATGTACAATTAGGAGCGAATTTTTATTCTCCAAATTCTTGAATTCCAGATTGATAGCGCTGACTTTGCAGCATTGCTCGAAAGCGGCATACAGGAAGCACAGACTGCCCATTGCGTTGCATCTGGCGCTTTCTCTGCATCCCGTGCCGGAAATCGAGAGGAATATCCTGCTAGATGTCGGTGGTTCGAGCCAAGATGAAAATTCCGATTCAGGCATCCCGAATTGGATACCCGAGGAGAGGCAGCCGGCCGCAAAACTATTGACTACGTCTCTGCCCCAGGTAATCTAATTACTTCTCGCTATCGAGGAAATAGAAAGAGGTTTTAGAAGCTAGGATCAAAAATAATCCAAGAACTCGTTGGTAACAGGTCGCGGAAAAGTTAAGACCGTCCTGGCTGGAGAACGTGACGGATATTTATGCCGAGAGGAACCTGAGTGCCTTTCAAAAAGTTATTATCGTGAAAACTCTCCGACCTGATCATTTATACACGGCACTTACGAGACTGGCTGCTGAAAAACTATGTGAGACAGCTCATCTCGCGTGGGATTCTGAATTAAGAATAAAATTATCATGATTGCGCTGCAGGTGTGCGAGATTTAGCACCCTCGCCGTGGACTCTGAAAAATATTGCCGAAGAGGAGAGTGCTCGGCCGGTGTTGCTGCTGTTATCGCCCGGAGCAGATCCGGCCACGGAACTGGAGACTCTCGTGTCTAATCAGGCGGTACCGTCGTCTGGTTTCGTCGAAGTGTCCCTTGGACAAGGCCAAGTCACTCAGGCTGAACACGCCCTGGACGCAGCCTGCAGGTTTTAATTGTCGCATTAAGAAAATTTGCTATTTGAAAACTTCACAAGATAATAAAATTTGGAAATTTCACAGGAACGGAGGCTGGATACTTCTGAGCAATTTACAATTAGCTCTTAATTGGCTACCGAGGCTGGAAAGTCTGCTTAGGTCGCCAATTTGCACCACCGATCGACACGCAAATACTAGAATCTGGCTAACGACCGAGGAATGCTCGGGCTTCGATTCCGGCTTGGCGGGACTTTGTCTGAAATTGGCATACGAGCCACCTGAAGGCGTGAAACGCAATACTCGACGCTCGCTGCAACAGTTGCAGACCCGTAGTTATCTGAGACGCGTGAACTCGAGCAGCGAGATAGTGGGCGGTACCTTTTTGCTCGCTTGGCTGCACGCTACGCTGCAGGAGCGGCGACGTTTCGTTCCTCAGGGCTGGATAAAGGCTTACGAGTGGAACGAAGCGGACCTCAACGCTGCCTGTGAACTCGTATTGAAAGAAATGACGAAAATGTCCGTTTCTGCCGCCGACAGAAACTCGTAAGTACACTGAGAAAAAATGTTGAAGCAAATATGCAATCTTATACTAGATATTTTGTTAAGTAAAATGTAACATTCTGTCATACAACTACACGAATGCATATTTGATTGGTCCAACATTTTTTGTGTAACCTCCAAGGGGTTGTAGTTTAATTCGAGAAACCCTACGGACGGATATTCGGTTAATTTTTAACGTCGGCGAGTATTACCTGTACCGTTATCACAGTTTATGTTTACCAAATCCATAGATCACGCAGCGACGGTACGACCGACTGGGAGGCCGCACGAGGATTACTCGACGTTGCGGCTTACGGAGGACGTTTGCAGGACGATTACGACGCTCGGGCGTTGCGCTCCATTATTCGTGAAATTTGGTCCAAGGATATACTCGAGGGACGCAGGAGCCTCGGCGGCGCGCTGAACGTACCTCTCGCTATACCGGTGACCGCTAATGGTGATTTGGCCAAGACCCTGGACCGTCTCGGCGACGAGGACTCGCCGAGAGAGTATTTCGGGCTGCCGTCGAACGCAAACCGCGCCTGGGAGAGGGTGGCCGCGGAAACCGCGCTCCTGCTACTGAGCGGTTCGTATATCAACGAAATTATCGATTCCTGGGGTCGCCCTGATTACCCGCGAATAAACGTTCGCCTCTCCACTTTCGAAAATTTCGCCAAAAAGTGGAAGATAAAAGAGGAAATTAAATTCGCATCGTGGAATCCGCGCGAGATGAAAAATTCGATATCTCTTATATATTCTGCTGTTCTTTTGTCAAGGTATTACAACGAGATCATCCACCAGCGATGAAAAAACGCAAAAGAGATCGCAGCTTAAAGTTCAAGCTGATTTATTGGATTTGATTCGGAGAAAGAGCTCGGTATTCGCGAACGGCAAGACAAGAATCGAGAAGGCCGAGGATACGCCGCTGAGATGTTTCTTCGCGGATGAGATTTCTCTAACGAGAAATTTATTGAACGCGATACAGACGGATATAGAAACTTTGCATTTCAAAGATTCGAAGGTAGGAGCGTTTACAGCGATACGTAGCGAGTAGAGGGATCTTCGTAGTACACGAATTTAGAAACTCATTACGCAAACTTCTGTATCGATAACTGATATCGGAACTTTCTCAGCTATCGATATCCTAACGCAACGTACTATGAAAATTTTTCTCCTCTATGTCTGTTGAATGTAAACCAAATAAATTCTACGAGCTGTAACTGAATCTATGTTTTAAAAAGATCTCGTTCTTTCAGACACCGAAAAAGTGGCTGAACAGTTGGCCAAACGGACCGAAGGGAGCTGTCAAGTACGTCGAATCGTTACTCACACGCTATCAGGAGCTCCAGTCGATGCTGTCCCAACTGCCAGTGCGTCGAGTGGATTTGTCGCGATTGGCCAGGCCACGAGCCTTCTTAGCCGCTCTCAAGCAGCACGTAGCGCGCGAATCCGGTAATCCGTTGGAGGCACTGAGGCTCCGCATCGATTGGACCGGTGACAGATCCAAGGAGCCAACCGATCGGTATTCCGTGATGCTCGAGGGACTCCTCATATCTGGTATGACAACACTCCGAGCTAGTAATTCAATCGTCGCGCTCGGACGTGCCACGAGAAAACTTTGAATCGATTTCCTTTTGTTGATTTTTCCTTGCTGACTTATAATTGTTGTAGTAAGGAGAATGAATTTTTAATTCAATTAGAACAATTTTTATCGAGAAGTTATATAGTGCACAGTTTTGAAAATATATGTATTTATTATTTTATTGTAATATAGAACGATGCACAATGGTATACAAGTAGAATCTGTGAACACAAAAGCCTGGGCTTAAAGCCTCAGACCCTAAAGAGAGTAACTATCTCCTTCTGAAAACCGAGAACATTTGAAGGCCGATATAGTTGAGCTTTAGATGTAATCCCTGAATCAAGAATTTGACATGTACAGTGAATTGTTAGTACAATGAATTGTTCTTGTTGTTGTTAGTAATTGTTAGTTGTAAATTGTTGTATACAGTCGAATTTGCTGATTTTTTTTTTAATGTTGAATTTAATGTACAAAAGAGTAACTGAAATTCTCTTTCAGGTGCATCGATCGAGAACGGCAGGCTCGTGGACGTCGACGTTGACGCGCCGCCCGTTACGGCGGCACCAAACTGCCGTGTAGCTTACGACGTCGCCGAGCGCAGCGAGAATCCAGAAAATCAGGACGGAACGAGCATAGCAGTTCCGGTCTACGTGAACTCGCAACGGGACGAACTACTATTCGCCTTACCTGTGAATTGCGAGCGAGAGTCGCGAGACGTCTGGATGCGCCGCGGCGTCGCACTTCACTTGAGATCCGTCTGACTTATTCCGGGCTGTTTCACTGAACTCGCTCCAATTTTTGTATAGAATTAGGATTATGAAAAACACACAATCGATGTCGACTGTCCTAAAGTGCTTTATTCGTCGTAAAATTTTTAATAAATCTTACAGGCATAATTTTCTTTTTTCCTTTATAGTAATAATCTTTCGATAGGTCGATAGGATTTTTTTTAGGGTGTTACGAAGAGTTATACAATAAGTCTCGAATTTCACTCCCGTCGTTGTCGCATGCGATCACGACCGCGACTAAAAGCTATATTTATAATGTATCTATAATTCACATTTTTTATACCATTTTTCTTCGTTTCATTCGTTTAACGAGTACACAAGTGAATTGGATAGTACGAGATTTTATTTTTAGAGAATATCGTGATTATTCGCTTTCTCTCTCTTATTAGTCGTTTCTGTTCTTTTTCGCTCGTACGCGAACGTTCGTCGATCGCGATTCCTAGCCGGAATAAAGAAAGACGCAGCAGTTAGAATAAACATTATTTAGGAAACGTCGATAAATAACAAGTTATAACAATATATTCAGCAAACGCGGGATACGCCAGCCGAGTCGAACATCGGACGATATACGGGAAGAAATTTTTTTTTTTTTAATTTTACTTTTATTATCGATTGTAATAATATAAGATTTGTCATTCGAATAGAATATTAAAATACGCATAACGAAATTGCCCGTAGTGGTACGAGTAATGGAAAAACTTTAAATAGAGATTCGATATAGATAATTTATTATTTTTTGGTATTTTTTTTTTCTCTTTTTCTTATTCTTTCTAAAAATAATATCGCTGCCTCCTTACGCTGGCCCCTCACTTGCCACTGTTATCACAATTAATATCTCTATCAGATTCTGCCTGCCTCGCGGGCTCTAAGAGTTCGTCTCGGTATAAAATATCGTATATCACACACGTCTATATAGTTGTATACGCTTATTAAATAAATTAATCACAGTTATATACAAAATAAAACGAATAGCGCAGAAAAGCAACAATGCTAAAATTAATCAACCGCAAAGGAAACGTCAGTCGAATATTTCTCTTGAATGTACTCTGTCGTTCTCCTGTGTGCATCTCTTAAATGCATTCTTCGATTAACAAATGTCATTCTGTTGCAAATGAGCAATACGGGGGACCAGCGTGGAAAATTTAGGAAAATTCGACTGCTCGCTGGCGAGTGTAACGAACAAATCGTGCACAGCGACTTTTTAAGAATTAATATTAGTAACTCGAGATAATACGTGTAACAGTCCCGCGCCATTTTTGCTCGAATCTTTCATTTTTCTTGGAAAGAAAACTACACGCTCGATACCTCGGTTAGGTGCGAACGTTACATCGCTTTATTTATTTTTCCTCGCTCAGCTAGACTTTTCTTCGACGTCGTACGCGGTACAACTCAAATACAGTTTTCTCGCTCGGATTTCATTTTTACAGTTATCCACTAAAATCCTCCAATAATAATTCTTCTAGCGCGTTGACTTCTTTACGAAAATAATCATTATTATTACCAGGATGAAGTTTTCTGGAAAAAGATTTCCCGCGGAAAAATCGTGGAAAACTTTTCTCGCATTATACCGTTGCAATATTCGTTACATAGTTTTGAAACGCTCGTATGGGCTCGTCTTCGGCCTCGCGACGAGCGAATTTCCGCGATATTCATGAATCGAGTTTCGAGTTTTCATCAGAATGGAAATTCCGTTTTCGCTACTCGAGTTGCGGGACGAACGCGAATTTTTGAGCGGCTTTCGTTTCGAATTCAGGATTACAATGAGAGCCAATTAGTTTGAACAAACGGATGAAAAATTATCACGGCGATCTTACATCGAAAGGCTCGAACAGTTGACTGTTTTTTTGGACAGTCAACTGGTTAACAATTATTTTATTTTAATTTTCATTTTCAGCGACGGAGAACTCAAAAAAGGAGCCAGAGGAGAATCGAATGGGAGGAATGAGCGCTCGCTCGAGCCGCGACTTCCTGATTGTCGACGAATTATTGCTCTAAAAAAGAAAACGCAAGAGAGAAGACGGCGGGAGCGAGCGCGCTTTCGAGTAAAGGCAACGTGTTTCTTTTTTTTTTTCTTCATTTTCAAACTTGGGAATCGTTACGACGAACGAGTGTTTACATCGAGGAAGTCTGACGTTTCCTTTTTTCCCTCGAGGAGAGGGACTCCTCGACGATTTAACGAACCGAATCAATTCCCACGTTTTTCTCGTTGCGACGTCAACTCGATACTTGACAAAAAAAAGGAATCGATTCCCGCCAATCGCGAATCGGATCCAGGCCAGTTTGTACCAAAGTGGAGGGCATACCCGAGCCTAATTAACTCGTGAAGAGCCGGACAAAGAGACCGAGTCGAGTTTCGTGCTAAATACACGATTCGGTAATCGAAAATTAGACTGATTTTTTGCGCAAATACGTCACCTCCAGTGGATACAGCTTTGAACAAATTTCAAGTTTATCGTCGAATTTAACATAAAAAAAATTCATTAAAATTTGTAAAAATCTGAAGAGATTTATTGTTTTTCAGGATTTTATGTTGACAAAGTTTAACTCTTAAAGAGCTGAACAAAGGGAATAAGTTTGTTGATCGTCAAATTCAAAATAAAAAACTAAAATTGTGAAAGTTTGAGAAAATTAATATTTATTGTTTTTCAGGAATCTGTGTTGACAAAATAAACTGGTTCCTGGATTATGAACTGATCATACCGATGCGATCATCAAAGCTGTAGGCGAGAAATGGCACCGGAATCTCGAGTCTACTAACGCGAGCAGGGGCTAAGAATCGAGTTCAGCGATTGCGAGAGCGAAATCACGGGGAACGCGGAAAATGACGCGAAGTTTGCGACACAGACGCGAATTCGCACGCACGTAGTCCCGTGAGAGCGAACGAAATAGAGAGAGAGAGAGAGAAGGGGATGGAAAACTTTCCCAATCAACCTCTCACGACTACCCCGAGATTCGTCTTTCACGCGTCACGGCGATCATCTCGACGTACGTACGTAAAAGACGATTCTCCATGTACCCATTGAAATTCTAATCGCGTGGGTATTCTCGAGTTCATTCCAGTTTTCCAACTAGGCGCGTTCAACCGTTCAAGCCAGACCGAGTTGAAATTTTCTCGGCGACTTTTAACCCTGAAACGGAATATTTTTTCTTCATAAATTCTCGTCAATGAAAAATTGATATCCACGATTATATAAAAATTTTTGGAAGTCATCTCAATGTTAGTTAAATACTACAAAAAAATTCTATTATTAATTAAGAAACTCGGTAGAGTTTCGTGCCAAATATTTAAATGGACTCGCCAATTTTAATATTTTTTAACGTCCATATTTCAACTCTTCTCTCTCACATATTCTCATTTTTCCTGCCGGTGCAATCTCCCGCTACAATTTCGAGTTTCAAGATTCACCAGGGATGCGCGTGACCTCTCTCTCTCTCTCTCTCTCTCGCTCTCTTTCTCGGGTTGAATCGTTAGCTCGCCTTTGTGTCGTGAACGATCGTGGCCAATTTTACGCGCGTTAATAACGAAAATGCAACACAACGAGCGGGCAGTCCCACGCGTGGAATGCTTAATGTAATTCCATAGCGCAGGATTTTACGAGAGCCCTCCGGTGCTGTTAATGGACCCGGTCGATTAGTCGCGTTTTAATGCCCCCTCCACCCGTTTCATCCGTAACGCGAACTTTATGACGTCGTTTCGCATATACAATCTGCGTACGCTACGTAAAAAATTCTTCCTATCCTCATCCGACCATAATTTCGTTATCTCGAAAAAGAGCCGTTAAAATTTTGCAAGTTAAAAGAAATTGACCTACACAGAGAGAAAATTGTTCAACCAAGTTCTCTGTACTACAAAAATATTTTGTAGGACAATATTTGAGTGAAAAATATTACAATTTCTTTGTATACACAGGCGAGTAAAATCCACACGAGGGTACAAGAAATAAATCAAAATATTGCAACGATTCGACAAAGTAGCCTAGATTGATTGGATTCGCTGTGACACCCCATTTTCTGTCACGGAATGTAAAAAGTGTGTATCGCAAAGCTCCGAGACGAGAGCAACGAATCGAATATCGAAACATTTTTACCTCTACTCCCGAATGGAATTCTGATATTAGGCTCTCGAACGCATCGGAAATTCATCGAGAATCGGGATATTCTCGGTATATTTTCCGGTCATTTTCGTCGTCGTATTTTTGTCTTGGTATATCTGTCCCCCTCTCGCGATCGAATTGACGGGAGAGCGCGTCAATAACGTATACACGGGGCGAAATAAAATAGTGTCTCACCGAAATGACATTGGGAGCACCCACGCTCCCTTAATTATATCGACCGGCAAAATATATGTTTATATATGGGCACATACGTATTTATATATACTCGTATAGACAGAACGACATAGTTTCCGAATAACGATAGGTTTCCGTCGTTTCGCTGGAAAATTGGCACAATTTTTGTTTACAGCGGGAATATAAACCTACGTACGGTTCGATATATTATATTTGTAATATAATATCGATGTAATAACAATAATATATTACACTAATATATCATTGTTATTTATGCGTTCCATACAGCACAAATGTCGATGCTCGGCTTGTGTCAAAAAATAGATTGCGGTATTTTGACAGTCTACGATATTGCTAAAATCTAAAATTGCAGCAATATTAGCAACGTTTTTATTCTGTGCGGTATCTTAATCGGGCTTTATCGATTTTGTCGATTGTTCTGCCAAACGTCCCCCCTGAGAGTGAAAATATAGAAAGACGAAAGAACTTCATTATTAATATTTATCTTTTAACAACGCGAATCGTCCTCTAATATGTACAGTACGCTATTTATACGCATAGGTTCTTTTTTTGCAATTACAATTTTTTTTCTCTCTCTCATCTCGTTATGTATACTATCTACAATAATTGTTTCTTTTAATACGTTGAAAATTCGATAAATCACGTCGAATCTGTTCCGTTAATCCTACGATAAACGCGACTGGGCTGTCGTTACTTGAAACTTCGTTCCGATAGTAGTAGCGCTCGATTTGTATTATTAATCAACAAACGTCGTCATGAATTCCACCTTGACCAATAATTCACGAACGAGAGGAAATACATTCTACGCGCGATACCGAGAGCAAGATCGGAACGAGAATAATACAAACGCAAAACCGATCGACGTGCTATTCGCAAATAGTATTTTACGCACCTGAAAATTTACCTCTCTTCAATTTATGCCCAGTTCGTTTCGATTCTCATTCTCGACAAAAGTCGCACGAAAGAAGATTTCGTTAAGTTTAGAGTAATTACAGTATTACAATGGCGACAGACCGCGAATACTTTTTTGAAAAAATTTCCTTCTTCGTTTTTTTTTTTTTTTTTTTTTTAAGAACTAATTGGTGTTCATACGTTGATCCCCTTTTTACAATTGGTACCATGAAGTGAGATTTAAACCCTCCCTTTAAAAACTATAAATCTCTTCTTCCATTCTCTCTTCCATCCCCATTACCTCGCCGATTATTAATCACGCCTTAATTAACGATTGACGTACGATGGCACACAAGTAGGATCGTACGAATTTGTTTCTCTCGTTTTTTTTTTTTTTTTTGGGGACGATGTACTTCATTTGTACAGAAAATTAAAATGGTTTGATCCAACTAGGTATTTATTTTTCGATAGTAATATTCTTTCGAATATTCAGAAATAATTTGCGATAGCGTTGATTTTTTTTTTAGACTGATTCGTCAGAGACCGTGCAAAGAAAAGTGACTGTCATTAGAAAATTGTACATTCAAAGAATCTCTCCCAACGATATAATCGAATTAAAATTATTCATGTTGATCTAAGTCTACTAATAATCTAAGATTCTTTACACCGCAATTTTAACTCGACAATTGTCTAAATTACGCATAAAATTGTATATAAAAAGTAAAACAGCGTAGGAGAGAAATTAGATTATCGAGAATTCCGATATCGAATTTCGAGAAAACCTCGAGAGCGGAGAAGCTATATACATACATGTTCGCAATGTAGATACGTACCTAATTTTACTTCAATCAGGAGCGAAACTTTCCTATTCGTAATTTGCAAAACGAGCTAATTATTCGATAAACGAGGACCCTCGCGTACGTGAATCTCAAACGAAACAATGAACAATGTTCGACTCTCTGGTCTGATGAAATTTTCCGATACAAGTAAAGCAAAAACGTACTCGAGTTCGCTAAGAATGAGATTCTTTTTTTCGCACGATAAATACAGTGGAAACCACCTCTCCGATGAAACGTACATTTTAGTTGGTAGAATCTATTTTTTGCTCCCTTCGTTTTTTTTAGAGGATATGTAGAGTGAGCTCTCGGGCAGAGCCAGTTTAATTTTCTATTTTCTCTCGTACCGCGGTAATTGCAAAATAAATATCGCTAAATACGCGCGAGTACAGTGTCAGTGTACCATTTTTAATCTCAATTCTAGTGGTATATCTATTTCGTACGCACACTTAAGATCGCAACGTAACGAATGGCCGTACGAGAGAGAGAGAGAGAGAGAGAGAGAGAGAAGGGAAAAATAACGAGCCGCGAGTATAACGATAATTGTTATATTCGCTTAGCCGGGTATTAATGGTCCTACTCGTTACCTACGATAACTCACGCTCTCCTTTTTCTCTCCAGCCTTCTCTCTTTCCCCTACGCTCACGCACACACTCTCTCCCTCTAGCGAGACAATGATAGAAAAGAAGAAGACAAACAAAAAATAAAAGGTAATAGCACACGCGTGACAAACGAGGGGAAAATTTTTGCCTCCCACCCTCGTTCTACCCTTTCATTTCTCTTCTTTTGTACTTAATGTACCGCTATCTAACAACGCCGAGGCGAGTGGGGGGTGGAAAATCATCTCTCGAGAAACTTTTGTTTTTGCGACGAGTACAATACCTAATGTTTCGTACCTAGAGTCAAAAAATGAGACCTCCGCGATATTTAACAAGCGCGTTATTGCTTCGAAAATGAGGCCTGCATTAGGGTCAACTTTTCCAGTCAATGGCCCACCTTTTCTTTGCATGATGTTGGAAATTTCCGTCATAGCGAACAGAAAATTCAAAAGAGATTTTTTGTAAACATTTTTCTTTTAACCCTTTCAGGACCATGAGATTTCCAAGATTAAATATGCCAATACAACAAAATTTTAATTATTGTGAGTGTGAAGAGAATATAAAAAAAAAATTCGTTCAGAAACACATTTGCTGTCTTGGACACACGTTTTATTATAAAAAATTTTTTTGTGTTTGTAATATGACCCTCAGTATTTTTTTAGATAAGGAAAATGAGAAATGTCTGTTTCACATTCACATACCATCGTAAAAGGTCTGGTAACCGGCCACCCCTCAAGAATATCGCAAACGGATGAGAAAATAAGGAGCGCATTATTACTTGCATTTCTCTAATACAAATAAAAATACATTTAAAGCGTACAAAATCACAAGTATCGAATCAATATTCGTGTTTTAGATTTTGGTTATTTCCTTCTTTGCAATGGAATAACATGATGACGCTTAGAAGCGTCACGCCGGTCCTCTAAGGGTTAAGATTTTTGTAGAAGGGAGAAATATTTTCCTTATAAAATGAAAAATCATGCAAGGAAGGGTTAAATTAAAAATTATAGACTAGTAAAGTCTGATTTTCTGACTCGAGAATAGCTCGACTCTCGAGAGTTTCAACCCCCTACTTTCATCGTTTGCACACTGCATATGTAAATGTACGTACTCGCACGCGGAACGGGACACAGTTTTCCGAATCGTGCGCGAAGTGTATGGGTGTGTTTTACTATCTTCGTGGGTGGTCGTGGAGTCTCGCGTCGTCGTTTAGCGTTGCCTCGAAGCTGTTCGATCGTTTATTAATAGCACCGACTCGGTGGAATTGTGGCTCACCGTTGGCAATCGTCGATGCTGGAGGTCAAAGAACGTTCTCCATGTCCTCCGTAGCCAATTGAAACTGTTCCTGACCTATTTCGTTTCAGATAATATATTTCATTGGCTCGTCTTTCTCGCGCTTAACGCGTTGCATTTGCAGAGAGTGTTTAATGACTGGGAATGAGCGTGCTTCCAGCCAGAGTTAATGAATATTAAACAGAGAGACTTTACGGGGTGTTGGCTCAACTTCCCCCGAGTTGCGTAATAAGACGATTGGGTAGGGTGTCTTTCAAGGTTGAGGATAATTTTGAAGAAAAAAAAAAAATCCGTTTATTCGTACGGGGTGAGTAATTTTCAGCTCCGGCTGATCTTCCGGTTGAAATTGTTGGGTCCAATTGTACAGAGAGATCGTGGATAATAATTGATGGGGGAAAAAACCGGGTCGCGTTTTTACGTATTGTCTCGTGTTCCGCGAGCATAAAACTCGTACAAAGCAACCCTGTTTGGCGGTGGGGGAGGGGAGGGGGGGTTAAAAGCGTGTACAACAGGCCCGGGCTGAAATATTTATGTCTTCTACTCACTGTGTAAATACGCGGCTAAATCTCGGTCCTCGGCGAGCAAGGCCAATTGCTGTGGCGTATTGCCATTTCGGTCCCTGACGGTTAAGGTAGCGCCACCGGCCACGAGCATGCAGCAAATGGAGCGACGTTTGTGTTGGGCTGCCTTGTGCAATGCGGTTTGACCCCTAAAGCAGTAAAAAGAAAAAGTGAACTCGACGAACCTGAATTTCTCATCATTTTTTATTGCACTGCAAAAAAATTTTGTACAAAATAGTTGTTTGTATATGTTTAAACAAATATTTCAGTCGATTAAATATTAGTTTAAATGAAATTTATATAATTCAAACAATTATTTTGTCTTGCAAATGAAATATTTAGTAAAATTTATAAAACTATTCTATAAATGGATTAAAAAAAAATTAATTATATATGATTATTCATTATTTTAAATAATTTTACTGCAGTCGTTAATAACCTCGATATTTATGATTAAAACAAAAGCTAACACCATCACCATATAATTTTTAAATCATCCTATTTCAAATTTCTCTCAAGTTCACGCGCGCCAGGTATTCGACAGAGAACTCGGTCAAGGTTTCCATTTTTTCTTGTTTCCTAAGTACACGAGAAAATGTGTGAAATAAAAGAAATATGGAAACTGTAGTCGAGTTTTAGACTGAGTAGTAACAAAAATTGAAAGAACTGCTTACATGAAGAGAAAATCACACAATGAATTTGAAAACACTGTAATTTTTGTAAACAATTACTATTCAACGTAGCATACAATTTTGCAGATAATAATGAAAATTACAATGTTGAAATATATAAAAACAATGATTAGAATGTTATTTATTACAGAAATATTTTGTTACTAACTTCTTGGGTACATATTTTTTTTTTTTTTTTTAATATTCGTTTCACATGCAAATAAATCAGTACCCAAGGGGTTAAGATGTTATTATTGTTAATAATGTAACAAATGAAATAAAATATTACAATATTTTCTAGCCCTAATTTTCAGTGTGATTTTCTTCCCATGCAAAAACAAGTAAATGTTGTTCGCTACGGCGAGTTATTTCGGGAAAGCGACGAGCAGAGCGGTGGGAACTCACTTATCATTGTCCACCATATTGAGTATGGTTGGCGGAGCGCATGCGATGAGATATCTGACGACGTCCTTGTGGCCGTGCCTCGAGGCCAGATGCAAAGCGGTCTGTCCGGTGGCGTCTATCGACAGGAGCGAGTAGCCCTTCCCGTGCAGCTCCTTGAGCGTCGTGAGGTCGCCGACCTTAGCAGCCCTCAGGATACCGTCGCACGTTTTCTCGAGCAAATTCGTGCTGAACGTGTGAACGTCCGGACTGAGACCGAATAATCGATCACGCGGACTGAAAAGAGAGCAGAGAAGCCCAGCGAGGCGTGAGCGATAAACGTTTCACTGACCAAAAGCGTATAAACCCAATAGCGGTTGCCGTTTATACACCCAATCCAGATCGAATTTAACCGACGATTAAATCCACCGGTTAATTAAAATTCATTGGCCCCGTAACTAGAAACCATCCACAATGAGTTTTGTTTCAGCTCTATGGTTCCCGATTGAGTCTATCGCTCTGTTAGTTCGAGTTTTACGTGGACGAAAATTGTCGCATTAGCGAGTGCGAATTAGAGTACAGCGAACCTCTCTGTGTCCCTTGAAGGGATCGTATTTGAAAAATATTTTTGAGTGGACACAGAGGATTCAGTACGTGTGTACCGAAAATAAAAATTTGTTGTATTTACATACATTCAAACAAATGTACAAATTCTAAGTAATAATTATAGGGGCATCATTCTTTTGATCGTACGACTCTTTAAGTTTTATATAACAACATATTTGGAGATTTTGCAATTATTATCAACTAAAATCTTATCTTATCTAATCTTATCTTTATTTACATACATTCAAACAAATGTCGTACAAATTCTAACAATCCATTCCACCGTTTATTTTTATATTTTCAAATACTAAGTAGCTTCGACAAATTTTTATTCCCAGTGTGCGTTCGAGTATCCATAGCGTGCAGTTACCTGATGAAGCCGGTCGTCGGTGTGTAAACGTGATTCTCCAGTCGAGAGTGAAACTTGGGAGACGGCTGTCTCAGCGAGTCCCGTTTCTCCATTCTTATTTCTGGATCCAGCGGGTCCAAGTGTTTGCTGCCAGAGTTGCCGGATAACCTACTCACCGGCTGCTTCGGCAGAGGCTGATTCTCCTGAACAGTTTCCTTCATCGACTCGTTAATCTCCAATTTTTCCGGTTTCGGCGACGGATTCTTGCTCCCTCCCCTCGAGCTCCTCGACTTACTCACGTCGTCGGTTTTCTCGATCCGCCGGTTCTGACGCTTCTCGCTGAGGGGACGTTCCTCTAATTAGTTCTTACCGCTAATTCATTCGACGTGGAAATTGTCCCGCGCGTCTATGGCAACCCTTCGATTTAGAACAGTCGTATGAACCTCGCGTACTCGCATGCGGGGGACACACATATCATGCGTTCAATGCCAGATAAACATCGCGTGTTGTTTCGTGCAAATGGATTCTCAAAGAGCGAAAAACACACATAGCATGCACGAATTGTGGAAAATAGCTTTTCGTTGCGAGAATTTACACATTTTTCTTTTTTATTGGTAAAACAGAAAGTAACGAACGAGTTGAAAGATTGAAGTGAACTTGGTACCTCAGCGAAGGTCGAGACTCCTCCTGATTGGCCCCGACGTTCCCTTCGACGTCGTGGGAGCCCTGATGGCCCGCCGCGCCTTCCTCGAGAACGTAAACTATCTCGCTGGCGACGTCGCTCACGTAATGCAGCTGTTCCTGCGCTCTGTCTATCCTGAAGAACCGCTCCGCTGTGCAAGCTACGTGGAAGCAAAAAAATGAACGAGCTACAGAAACGATCGGTCAAAGAGATGTGTGGGGCAAAAAAGGTTCCTCCTAACGACATTATTACGACCAGAAATCCATTATGCCGCGAGAAAAGAAGTATTGGTTCTATTATCCTCTCGCGTGATCGGCTGCTATCACAATACTCGAGTCAATGAAGTATCTCTCGAGGAAATCGTAATATACGAAACATCGATATGAATATATGTAGATATTTGGCAAAATAATTGATCTCAATTCTTTCGTAACGGAAAATTTTGAAAGCGTTGAGAGTGAGGAAAGGAAGAGAGAGAGAGAGAGAGAGAGAGAGAGAGGGTTTTCCAAATCGTAATATACGAAACAGCGACAGGAATCGTTAATAACGTGACGATTTTTTCTGTACAAACATTTCATCGATTAATGATAAGCTTAGTTTCAAGACTTTTATAGTAAACAAGTTCTGATTGGCTGAACTACTGATTTGAATGTGCACAAGGGTATATAAGTAGTATCTGAGAACAGAGTTGACTACAATTGAGTACTGCAATTCCGGAGATCAAGTTGTCTAATGATAATCTTGTACATTTAATTGTTTCAAATTGTATTGTGAAAGTCGTAATACTATCACAACGCTGTGTGTACTAACAGTCGAGGAAGCAGCAGGTGTCCATGTTGTGGTCCTTGGCCAGAATGTTCCTCAAGGTCACGAGGTCCGTGGTGGCATCGAGATCCAGCGGCTCCTGCGTCCACAGCTCCGCGACCTTCCTCAATTTCTCTTTATCCGAGTGATGAACCTCGTAGTCGGACATCTTGATCTTCATAACTGGGAGATTCAGTCTCGCCAATTTGGTCGTGTCCGGAGATGGCTTGCCGGTGTTCCGTCTTTTCGCTAGCATCGTGGCTTTGTTCAGCAGGCTGAGGTTTATTATGGACGGCTGCAATCGGCACGCCTCACCGTCGACCTGGCGCAAACGCAATTTATCGTTTCAACCTGGCACGTGAACGAGCTACCTGTTCGTTCTCGCACGCGATCCTTTCTACCATCGATCGTTTATCGATCCCATCGCGAATGGGTACACCGGGAGGAATATTTTCTCGAATACGTTCGAACAAATTGCGCTGTTGATGCAGTTGATAAAAATTTCATTTCGCAAACAACATTTTTCCTGGGGACTCGCGTGCGATATCGAGAAACCGATTTCGATTCGTAAATTGCATTTTAGAGGATAAGGATGGTGAAAAGTCGCACCTGCATTGGAATGGTTCTAGTAGTGACCAGTTTCGCCGTGCTGCACTGGGCTATGCATGTACCGTGACCTCCAGCCTGCAGCAGCGGCAGCTGATAAGTGGTGAGACCCACGACCTCGATGAGACCGTCCTCGGTCGATGGTTCCCTGGTGCCACTTGTCGCGCCCCACGGGTGTGTGCCACCGCCGTACGAGGCGATATTCAGGAACACTATCGCGTGCACACGATGCTCTTTCAGTTTCGGCGTCATGTCCTGCCCGTCGCACTCGAGCGTCACAAACTCCGAGAGGTCCTTCCATTTTCTCCTCACGAGATCCTTGCCGCCCATCTGACCATAGAACATCTTGTTTCGCAATCTTGAGTTGAACCGTTCTGGGTGGGCCTCTGATGAGAACAAATAAAAATAATGTTGAAAATGAACAATTTACAATTACAATTTATAACTTCAATTAACAATTTTTTTATTCAGGCTACTCAATATTTAAAATATAAAAATAAACAGTTTAAAACAAACTTAGTATCTTCAACTTCAACATATATTTATTTGAACGTATACAAATAAATATTAAATAAATCAAACAAATTTTTATTTTCAGAGAACACTAATAATGAATTATTTATAAAAATGTACCTCGAGCCTCGTGAAACTCGAGTGCTATGTGAGCATCGACACCGAGCGAGTAATAATTGTTGACGACGTTGAGAGGTAAATTTTCTTTCGCCTTGCTGGAGTCGTCGTCCGGTTGGGCGTCGGGATTCTTCTCGACGACGAGTTGCCACCTGTCGAGCAGCACGGTTTCGCTGTCGCCGATGTTGGTGAGTATCTTGCCGATCGGCTCGTCCGTGTAACCACCGCCCCAGCCAAGGGCTCTGGCGAGATCGTTGCCAGTGCCCAGAGGCAGGACACCCACGGCCGGTGGGGGCGAGGCGCCTATTTGGTCGAGAATCGAGAGCACCCAGCCGACGGTACCGTCGCCGCCGCAGGCCAGGATCCTCAAATTCGGTACTTTCTTGAACAGCTCTAGCCTGTAAAATGGATTTTCTGTGTCACCCCACGGCACTTATTCTCGAGTGTTTTTCAATTTTTATCCAATTCTAGGCGCATATTTTTACATGCTGATACAGAAGTTACTTATGCAGCGAATAAAACAATTATATAATAAGAAAACAATAAGAAAGATACAAAATAGCACAACATTTTACGTCATTTGATTCGCACAAGTGAACCATATTGTTCCAATATTGGCCTCCAATATTTGGACCAGCTGTAGTTCACTTTAAAAATGAGGTCTATTTTTTTTCTAGGTCTTAATTCTTATTTACCCCATTTTTGGTCCGCCTTGGGTAAGATCGAAGACCTGCCTAGGATTGAGCAGCCACTGGAACTTCTGTAGGAGCTTGGCGCCCTGGTTGCCGCCGGATTTGGGATTGATAAACACTATCACAGGTTTGATAGTCGTGGTGGGTATAGGCTTGACGACCCAGAGCTTGCCCTGGTCCTTACTGTCTTGGTCCTTGTCTTTCTCTTTCGGTTTGCGTCGAACGGAAGCTCCCGACTGTCCACCACCCGACTTCTTCTTCCTCGGAGACTTCCTCAGGCTGCTCTTGAAACTGCCTTTCCTCGGTAATTTGACGATCCACGATGGCGGAACGATGATCGTCGAGTGGGAGCCCAGTTCGCAATTTTCTCCTAAAACGATCATTTTTTTTTATCGTCACAAATGGCACAAATGTAGCACAACCTGGCACAACGAAAACATTTTAAAAATTCTAAAATGGTCATGCCAACTCGATTCGAAAATCAAATTTATCAATAAGTTGATGAAAATTTTCGATTTTTTTTTTATAAACACAAGTGGCACAAGCTGATCACAACCCAGCGCAATAAAAATTTTTCAAGAATTCCAAAATGGTCCGGTTAAGTATATCGACATGAATGTCCCACGTGTGACAGAGTGGCAAGTGGCCGATGAGAAAACATCCTCAAAGTTTGCCATAGACGAGATAACTTTTATCCGAGCTCACCTATCTTTTGAACGTTGAAGCACGCCTCCTTGTTGTGATAGGCCGTCTTGCACCAGCTGCAGCTCACCGCTACGATCTCCTTGGACGAGAAGCTCAGCTTCGACTGGAACGACTTGCCGCAGTTGGCGCATTTGCCCTTCTGAGAACGACGATGCACCCAGTGATGATGGGTCGTAGTTTGCTCCCGATATTGCCGCACACCGACGTCCCGGAAGCTCGATTTACAAGCGAAGTTGAGACTGCTTGTGCAGCATGTGTGCGCCACCACGCGGCAAGCGGCGCATTTCAGCCGTGGTCCATGTTTCTGCCGGACATACGAGAAAATAATATAAAACTCGTAACAAATGAATTTTAATAGAAAATTTTTGATATTTTCCGTCTCGACAAAATTGATCCTCTCGAAAATAATGGCTGGTAGTTATTGCACAAATAGAGAACGTTTACGTTTATTTTTTTTTTCATTTATATTTATGTGGAGGGAGCAAGTTCACGTGCGAGAGCCACCCATCGATTTCCGATATCTCCTTTTCGTATAACGAACCCCCCTGGTATTGTAAACAAGGAAATTCGTTTCCAATTAGTGTCTTATTAGCTGCACCAGGGGGCTGGGAACTTACTCCACCGTACGAGGCGTAATAAGTCCGAACGGCTCCGTTCCGATTGGCCAACGACCGGATCATTACCATTTACAACGATCGGCTCCTCGCGATAGACCTAATCGATGTCGTTCCATCCTCTCTCTCTCTCTCTCTCTCTCTCTCCCTCTCTCTCACTTGCTCTACACGCCCACGCGCAACGTTTAGGAGAATTTCGATCAGCGAAATGTCTCGAATTGATGAAACAAAATGAGAGTTCGTAAAAATGGAAACGAGTGGATGCCCACTCGACAATGGGATTCAATTAACTCGGACGAGAATCACGCGAATTTTCTCGAAAGCGAAAATTCGAGTGTTCGAGTTGATTGGTCCATTCGGCTGATCGAATATCTCTTTATCTTGCAGATGGATTACGAAAATTCGCGGTGTGTGGTCGGAATAAAACTTCTTCAACGAAAAGCTTGATAAGTTCTTTTAACCCAAATGCATGATTTTTCCTTTTTAAATACAATAAATTGAAACAGGTAGATAATTAAACATAGATTAAGGAAAAAATAAAACAAACAAAACAAAACAACAAACAAACAAAATTTACTGATGTAGATCTACATTATCGTGCATTTAAGGGTTAAGTAATACACTCGAAGAAAATATTTATTTCTGTTTTAAAATAGATAAATAGCTTGTACTTAATTGTACTTGATTGTACACTATTGTAAAAAAAAAAAATAAACTAATTGAAGATTATTGTACGTATAACTCTAATTTGAAAAAGTTTATTATCAGGAGGAATTATAATATAGTACCCGGGACTCGCGGATGCTTGCGAGAAAATTTTTCGAAATTTGATATCTTCTTCAATTAGTTGTATTTTTTTGCACTCTAGCCAACGAGAACAATCTGGAACTCTTACTAGGTGATTTTTTTTTTTTATAATTCAGTACAATTTTTAAAAGTTTTCAAGAATCAGAGGCCAACATTATACATATGAACGATTGACCAGATCGAATAATTCTGCGGTGTATCGAGATTCGCGTTGATCGTCGCAGGGAATATTGAAACATTTTGCTGGGTGGCTATATCGAGTTCAATGAGAGAAAAAAAAGGAGCTGGAATTGACGGATATCGGGAAAACTGTGCACCCTCCCTTTACCGTCTCCCGCAAAGCAAGGTTTTGTAGCTTCGTTTCTATTACGAGAAGAGTCGAGTGGCTTGCCCTTTGAGTCGATGTAACCTTAAAGGGCAATTCTGATTGGATAGAACGTGGAGGAGTAAAGGTGTGTGTGTGTGTTTGTGCGAGAGAGAGGGAGATGGAAGTTATGGGGTAAATTCTAAATGGCGAAGGGCTGAGAGAATCGAAAGTGGAACGTAAATTCGTTGTGATTCCCTTCGTTACGTAAATTTCAACCCTTCCACGAGGAGTCACGTGCCAACTGGCTCTATGTAGAGTTCGATTATATTTCGGAGGACAATCTTGCGTGCAATTATACAGTCAATTACGTATCTCCGACAACGCGAAAATATTTCATCGCGCATCTAATTCCGAACGATTGTCTATCGACGAGCAGAAAAATTCGAGCCAGTCGGGGTCCCCGTTCTTTCCATGTCGATAAATTGCACGATAGACGACCGCCGATTTAATTAGACAATTTTCAAACGCACGAGCACCTTTTAACGATCTCGCCCCCCCCCCCTCCCCCAACGTAAAATCGATTTAATTAAACTCCGATGGATTTTTCTCCCTTTAGATGAGAAAATCGTTACACGGATATCGACGATAGATCGTAACGAGTTACGAGTGAAAGACATCGGTAAAGACGTCGAATGGGGGGGAATTTTGCTCGACAAGCTTATCGGCGAAATGCGCGATATGTGAAATAAAGCTGGAGGGGAGGGGAGAGGGGAGGTTTTACGGCTTGATATCCACGGCAGCAAATTGATTCGTGAAATCGAAAATGGATTAGCGTTAACAGCTATATGAAAAGTGAAGGGGTGGATAGTAGGCGAAGTCGGATCGATTGGCTCGTGAATCGACAATCGAATAGAGAGAGGGAGAGCTTCGTATTCAATTTGTCACGCGACTTTCGCCGAATCAGTTCAGCGGTTCATTACGATTTATCGTTAAACTGCGCAACCGTCGTTCCCGGTTATCAATTAACACACCGTGCCTGCATAAATATTTGTTTATTTATACGCCCGCTGTTTACGTATCGGCGATTTTCTCGGCAAAAATGAATTTGTACTCGAATCGTTACTCGCTGTCGCTCGATTCGAAGTCGAGAATGTTAATGAGACAACAAGGAGAGTGGATGCAAATTCCC